>NDXB01003968.1:94043-119388 GCA_002631895.1 Agapornis roseicollis
TTTCTCCCCCCCCCCCATCAGCTACTTCTACCTCAATACCTTTCCTCTACATACACTTAGAAATGTCCTTTTAACTTTAAAGGCAATTTCAACTGGTTTAGCACCACTTTAAAATGATTTTATTTTTGAATGTAGTATAGACCTCTTTGCATGTAGGTTTTAAGTTAGTTCAGGATAGAGTTAAAAGAAGGACTAAGCAGGGGAGGTTATTGTGGCACATGTCCTTGTGAAAACCATAAAAAAGGTTAATTACAGGAGAATCCCTATCATTTTGCTCTATATTTATAAGGTTACAGTGGGAACCCCACTTGGGGTTTACTTGGATCAGTTGGAACCCCACTTGGAGTCTACTTGGATCAGTGGGAACCCCACTTGGTGTCTACTTGGATCAGTGGGAACCCCAAACCTCTGAAAAAGCAAGATGCTCACAGGTTGCGTTGGATTGTCTAGCACAGCTCTGCAGAAATACTCCAGGATCTGTACCACAAAGCTGCAGGACTTAAAGAACCACATTCACATTACTGAAGCCCTGTGCTCAGAATTCCATGAAAAACTGATCAAGAAAATAGGAGCAACAGGAGTTACAGTAGTCTGCTGGTGGTCTCTCAGCAGAAGAGACCTCCAGTCACTATGGGACATCAAGATACAGTTACTTCCATACAATCTATGAGTACCTGGAAATCACTGAACCACCTATTTTTTTCAGGCTTGACTAAGATAATGCCCTTGGTCTCCAAGGTGTTTGATCTGTGGCTCTAAGTTGGTAGCTATTACTTGCCATGTAGCCACACCCAAGACACAACAACAGCACTGTTGCTGTGCATGCAGTACAAGAACATCTCTGTTCCACAGATCCTCCAAGATGAAGTTTGAGTGTTCTGGGAACGTAATTCTTTGGTTCAACTTTGTTAATGAGTAACCAATATAATGCATATTCTTGCCTCTCTAAGGATCCTGGACACCACCTGAGAGCAGATGTCTTCTAGGGAAAAAAAAAAAAAAAAAAAAACAATTTCTGAAGCACTTAGCCAAGCACAGTGATAAGCACTTGTGCATTTTTCACTCTGGAAAAAAGAGCTGAATACATACAAGGTTAAAGCCTGCCTCCCTGGGAAGGGAATGTGGTATATAGTGCTGAAAAACCCCAACATCTTTTAACTGTTGCTGGGAACAAATCCCACCTGTGCTAAGAAAACCCCTACAGGAAATAATTGCACTTTTACTTATTATTTTTCATTGTTATTGGAAACCTCCTACTAGAGCTTTATTCCTTAAGGCAAAAACTAGAAACTAGCACAGATTTTACTTACTATTCATGCTCAGTCACGACCACAGCCAAAAGCTCGTGTTAAAATCTCATACCACGTCTAAGCACACACATATAGTTAAGTCATCTGTTGATCAACTGTTTTGCACAATGCCATTCATTATTTTAATTAATATTTATGTATTTATTTTTTACAAGAACACCCATAAGACTCTGTTAGAATAGGTGGCTCAGACTGCTGAATGCTGGGCAAACATATGCATATATTAATTAGTGTGCAGGATTCATATAGGCCCCCAAACCTGCAATTAGATGGGCCTGTTCTGGCTCCAGAAATTATAAAGTTCTCTTTCATCATCTGAACTGAAATGTGAAATCCTGGCACCAGTGAAGTCCCTCAGAGACAGTTTTGCCACAGACCACAATATGGTTCCCTCAAGATATTTTATCATAGATTTTATTGTACCTTGCAGTCCTGAAATATCAATTGCATTCAAACTTTCATTATGTTGGAGAACAGATTTTGGTCTTCATTTTGTTAAGTATAGCTTAGTTATTTGCCCATACTGTTTATACAAGAGTGGGTCTATATATCTAATTTTTAATAAAAACACAGCATACAAGTTCTTTGGTTTCTGAACAGGCAATTAAGCAAGTAGAAACTTCTGTCAATCTGAACAACTAATGAGATGGTTCCTTAGACATCTGAAATGTGTTTTTTCAAGCTGCAGTAGAACTTGCTACACACCCCATAAGCCAAACACACAAAAATGTAGCACTCTCAGCCCACTTCTCTGCAATGATTTAATGCAAGAGCCCTGGGATTTGATCTTGCATTTCTTCTTTTCATTATTTTTTCACTTATATCTCCATGATACTACACTGCATTAACGTAAGGTGTAATAATTAAACCTGAGCATTTACAATATGCTAACACAGGTGAAGAGTTTTTGAAGTGAATGGCTAAAGTTAGGCTTTTGTGCCTGTATTAAATTCTTGAGCTTGCAACTCTGCATGAGCAGAATACTTCATTCCAGTCTGACAAAACACTTGTTATGTGCTCAAAGTCAGGCATTCACCTCCTCGGTATTAATTGCTTCACATTAATCATGTCTTAAGTGCACATAACCTGCATTTGTAGCCTGATTTTCAAAAGGCCATCCATGTGTACTTGTTCCCACTGACTTGTCCTAACTCTCAAGTCTAATTCAAAACAACTTTAAAATCTTAATCAAAGAATATTTTGCAGTGCACTAGCCTTAAAGAAAGAAGCCCACCACAAAAGAACAAGCTCTCTCCAGCTGTAGCAGTATTGAGGCAATCTGCACTGCCCAAAGGAAAAACTGTTGCAGATTATCAAATGAATTATGCGTTTAATGGCCCACAGTCTGCTCTGATTCAACCTAACATGGAGTTCAGAAATGCCACCTGCTGAACAGAAATCAGAAACATTCTGATATAAATTGCAGTTCTGCCATAAATTGAGATTAATTTGGCTACATATTAATAGCACATCCATAAACAAAAGAAGTTTGAGCACCTAACCCCTTCTCAGTCCTCAGTGCATTTGTGGGGGGGCACAGCCCTCTTGCTTTAAATTTGTACTATTCACTTTAAACTTACAAAATAGCTTAGCAGAGCACATCTCTTTTTGTTGCTGGATTCTGTTTAACGTGCTGTTAGAGCACTCTGTATAACAGCTGTTTGTGCCATATGATTACTTCATTGTTGAAAGTGTAACATATGGAAACTACACTGAAATGTTAGCTGCTTTGATACCTATGAAGAGAAACGAGCTTTTGCATTAAAAGACAGAACATTTTCTAAGCAACTTAAAGTGACAAAAAAGAAACACACATTTAGAATCTAAACCATATTAGTTTCCAACATGCCTGTTATTCTATTTCATTGCCCAATTCCAATAGCTGGTTACTATTGTGTTTTTGATTGCTCTTGCCAGTAAACAATGGGTGGTTTTTCTTCAGCTTCTGCATTCCTGGGAAAGAAAAATGAATAGATTGAAGAGGATGCCCTTGGGATTCCTTCATGATTTATCCATGAAGGCAAATGCTATACAAGTGGAATTATAGGAATGGTAACTTATGCCATTGAGATAACATTACTTGAGATAACAAGGTTTATTGGGAAAACTCATGAACACAGTGCTTTGCTTCCCAAAATCAAAGCTCCCACAACAGACAAGTGCTTAATGGACCAGAAGCAAGGTGGATCCTTACAGATTCATTTCTAAATCCCAACTGCCTCTGGCAGGAGGAGAAAGGAAATATTTAGTTGTAATACACAGACTTTCCTCTCCTGTAAATTAGTCACCCGTAAGAGGGAACAATAAAGCTCTAAATTATTTCATCAGTAGCAAGAACACTCGTTAACACAAGAAGGAGGCTGTAATATTTTGCTCACTGTTTTGCCAGTAGTTGCATTTGAATCCTGAACAATATCCAGATGAATAAGAAGAAAGATTGTCTGAGTTGTAAGAATCTATTGATTCTATTGAATAAAAGTTTCTATATACAACCTAATTTCATCTTAGAAAATAGTCCCTAATGATGTAAATGGGACCCAATTCTCTTCAATTTAGTTTGTTAGCCAAACCTACAAACCCAAACATAATTAAAGTCATTGTAGGTATTTCACAATGCAGTCAAAACAGGTATCATAATTACTTCTAATTGCACCAGGCTCTGAAAATACATCCTAGGGGAAGACTGATTTATTTTTTTTAATTGGAAATATATTTGATTTCACTTTCTGTCTTTAAATCACATATTAAATAAAGCCATGGTTCACTACTAGTATGATTTACTAACAATATCATATTAACATATTAATAATATATTAAAAAAATGGCCCATTTCACATGACATGTTCTAACTGGCTGAAACAGTGCAGCTTCAGTATTACTGACACAGCTATAATGCCATCTTGACTTCAGTTTAAGAATATGCTTTATATACCTACACAGTTACTATAGGTCTACATCATCAATTCAAATAACAACCTCAGATGGTAAATGTAATGCTAAACAGAACTAACTTGAAAGCCTCAGTCATAGGGGTTTTTTAGTCTTAAAATATTCCTGTACTGAAATTTAAGGCATATATGATTGCAATATCACTGTTTACATCTTAGATTCCTTAAAGGTTGTGGCCAATCCTACAACATGGTTTTTACTCCAAATTATAACTCATTATTGCTTTCATGTTTTACTAGAAGGAAAAAGAAAAAAACAGTTTGAGAAATTAGGTTATTTTCTGTGAGCAGCAAATGGGGCCACTTCTGCAAATACTGAGATTGGGCTAGTAGAAATTACAAGGAAGTTTGCCATATTAAGGTAAGATCTTTCAGATGTAGTTAAATGACTGCACAAATATGACTCCCCAGAAAGGCATTTATCCTAATTAATAATAGTTAGTCACCTACTTAACTGACAGCTGCAAATCAAAATGGGACTGGCCAGTTCTCTTATGGGCTCAGCTATGACCACCCATAAAAACTTCCTTCTTTCATCTGCTTTACAAGAGGAAGGACTGACCGACAGCCATAGCAATTCCAGCCAACCATAGCATCACTGCCAGGACTGGCTGCCACCCGCTGCCCAAGACTATCAGGCAGTAAGTAGGTCTATAAACCTATTAAACCAGCATAAATGTTATAACTTGTCATCTATTAAAATCAAAATAAACAGGAAAGGAAGTCTGAAAGCCAGTTTCTTCAGAGCAAAATGTAATGCTATTTATGAGGTTTTCAAATATCCCAGCTGTTTTCTGGGGGTGGGCAAGACTTAGGGTTGAGCCATTAAAAAGCCAGTTGGTAGTATTAAACTCTTGCTTTAGGATTTATAAGAAGGCCAAAAATTCACTCCAGGCTGAAATTTACTATCCCAGGTCTGGAATAGTTTTAATAATAATAATAATAATAATAATGTAAAAAACCAGAAAAATAAAGAAGACATAAATATGGAAGAAAACCCAAACAAACACAAAACAGTGGTTTCAGATGATTTTTGGCACTCCTTCAATGAAAAAATTGTTTTATTTTTTAAAGTCTGAGAGTCATTACTACAAATTACTTTTATAACTAAAACTGGGACCAGGTTATTTTAATAATTAAATACTAGTAAGTTACTATCACAGAATCTTTTTTAAAGCTTTTCAGTATGAAGAGATATCATAGTTTTCAAAGGAATGTCAATGCTCTGACTTACACTCCAAAGCCAGGAAGCTGGGGCAGGAAATTTCATCTGTGAGCCACACTGATGTATGAAAACATTTAAAAAATTAACAGCGTATGTTAAAGATGCAATGTCAGCCCCAGATTTACCCATAACTAGACTTCATTAGTTTTGCGGGTTTAAAATTGACATTTAAATATAAAGGCAACATAAGTTTTTGTGACTTAATTGAGCACTCCTTATATAAAGAGATATTTCAATGTTTGCAGACCATTAACATCTTTCTAAATAAGCTGTGTGCTGGCGCTACTTAGCAATATTTCCCTATCACCCTAAGGAGCCTATATAGCTAATAGAAGCCATTTCTTTTGCTAAATTCTGCCTGAAAACTCTAAAGAGAGCATTTAAGATTACTCCTGGGAGACAGTATTGTTAAAACAAAAACTGGAACAAGCTTTTCAAGTGAACTTTCTGCAATCATGAGAGGACACAGGTTTTAAGAAGAGGAGAAACCTTGTTATACGGGAGGGAACAAAAAGCCAAATGTAAGCAGAGTGCACATGCCAGTCACCTCAAGGGAACAGAGGGGGGGACAGAAAATTAACTGCTGCACATTTTTGCTACCCACCAAAACCACAAATGGGCTGTTCTGGGGGACTAACACATACAGAGTCTGCAGATAAATACATGTCTGCCTCATTACCTGAGAAGAGCCTTAAAGAGCACACTTCTCTGCTAAATATTTCTGCTTCTACATGACCCATCTCATTTATATAGAAGAAGATGCCATACATATGCATGCAATGTTTGCAGCATGTATGTGTGTCAGCTTGGAAGCTGCTCAGCTCTGTCTGTGAATTTGGCCTGTAAGTCTTTTGGCAGGGATTTTTACTGCAAAACTTAACAAACATTCCCCATAGCCAAACCACCTTGAACAGTTTCTTATCAAATTTCACAAGCTAAGTGGTTCAAGTCTGGTTAATATGTGGATGAAAGATCACTATATGAAATTACGCTTTGTTGAAAAACGGCAACAGTAGCTTAACAGCATCAGGAAATGGCAGGTTTTAGCTGTAAGGATGCGCACAAAGATGACTGAGATTCAGGTAGCTGCTGGCTTCACCCAAGATAAGACTACCATACCTAGGAAAGCCAAGATGAGCAACACACCTGAACGGAGGACAGTATGTGGAAAATGGGACATAGAAGATGAGTTAGGTTTCTGCTTTCTACCTTAAGTAAGAATGGCAAACAGACACGAAGAACACTCTCTGCAGAAGGACATGCCTATGTATATGCCATCTCACCAGTTTGCAAGGCATGCTTTCTCTCTGGCATCTGAAGCGGCACCAGCTTTGAGTTACACCTTATGAAGTAACAGCAATACCAGGCTGTTTCCTAACACAGTATCAAACCACTGAGATGAAAGACAGTAAAAGAGAAATGCCATTCTGAATTTCTCATTAATAGCTTGGCAAAGTATAGGTCTAGAGGAGGATGAGGACAAGAATTCTATTTGGATTATAACAAACACTTAACATCAACTCAGATGATGCCCTTTCAGGCAACCTAAGGAAAAATATTCTCTTCATTTTCTTAAGTTACCACAACATAGATGTTTACCTGTATTCAAAGACGAGTTAACAAGCGTTTGCTCGGAGTACAAATCAAACAGGATCTCACAGAAGGAATACAGCAGTATTCTTCATTCTGACTGGATGCAGTGGAGGGTATGCCTGTAGGGCTTGGAAGTTGTGTAGGCACTGCGAGGCTGAAATGCAGGACAATTTACATACTCCAAATTGTTTCCCTGAAACAGATCTTGCCTAACTATCCCTGGTTTTATCACCTCGCTAGTTAATTGCCATACACACTTGCACTTGAGGGAAAAAGATTTGCATCAGCCAACAACAGACATGTGAGCTGCCTATCTAAAATTAGTCTGCTGGCCCTCCTGGGCTCTCTTTACAGTCACTGCACCAACAGAATGAGAAACTCAGACACAGCATGACTCTGAGCACCTACCTCACCTCTGTAGGTTAGAACCACTGTGGAGACCAAAATCCTGTGCCAAGCAAATACTGGGAAAAATTATGCAGTTATCAGAAAAAATATCAATGCTTATTTCAGGGGCATAAAAACTTTTAAGATGACAAAATCAGACACTCTGTGCAGATGCTGCTGAAATGCAACTTAGTTGATAGTTACTTTAAAAAAAACCAAAATCCTTCAATAAATAATATTTTTTTTCCTAGCAGGCTATTACAAGCCCTAACTTTGCCAACAGGGCTCCAATGGGAAACTCAGAACAGAGGCTGAAGAAAGTGGAAGGTGGTATTATTTATAACCTGGCAGGCATGACTCTAGAAACTCAGCCATGAGAAGCTGAGTCTCTTATCTAGAGGTAAAACAACATTGAGTAACTTAAAAGGTTGGAAAAACATATATATATAAAAAAAAGTATTTCAGTAGACAGATGTTGCCTTTTTTTCTTTAGCATTTCATGGAATATGTTTCAAATAGTACATCGCTAACCAGCGTTCCTGACAGATGTGCAGTTATACTACCTGACCACATCATGAATTAACATTCTCAGGAAGAGCTATGCAAAAGCAAAACAGAAGAAAGCAGAAATTCCTTGGCATCTGTAGGATGTCAAGGAAACAAACCAGATTGTTTCAAATAGGAGATAATTAAGAAAATCTATTAAAATTTTCTGAATTACATTAGGACTTTATCATTGAGCTATTCTCAACATGCTCCCCTTTTTCATATCCAGGGACATAATGAACAACCAATTAATTTCAGAACTTCCAGAAAGAGTGTTATGAGGAACGCTACAACTTTTTTATTTAATTACTGATACTAAGACATGAAATCACTTCTGTAAAACACACGGCATAACCCTTTATCAAGGCAGGGATGCTTGAGTGATTTCCTATGAAGAAGAATATGTTGAGCCTACTTATTACAGAACAGATGTGTTATATACATAGCTTTTTAGAAGGAAATAATTGGTGTTTAATCTGAAGTGTATCAAAATTATCTGACAAGATCTCTACCTGATGTAAACCAGACTGACTTGGGCCAAGAATCTGGTTCAGCACAGGAAGCAATTTTCAGTTTCTCCAAGTAGTGTAAAAAACTTGTACCTTAAACAGGCACTGTATACCACATGCATAGCTCTCCTACTGAACCAGTTTCAGGGGTCTTCTGAAACATCTGGTATTTCTGGTGAGGTTAGGTTTTTTGTGTAATAATTTCAGTAAAGTTAGTGTCCTTCCCTGCTTTAGCAAAGAAAAAAACTCCACATTTTAGAGACTGCAAATCAAATGCAAATGAAAGAGCCCATACCTATTCTGTTTTAATTTTAGGGGTTTTCTTCCCAGTGTCTCAGTATGTCTATTATTCTCCAAATGCCATGTAGCAAAATTGCTAGCTTGCCTGGGATAAACCAAATGGTAGGTGCTTACCTGTAGGAGTACTACTGCGAAATGAAGAGGAGGGAGTAATTGGAGGGGTGACTGGAGGAGTAAGGCTTCCACTGCTGTGGCGAGGTGGAGTAGATACATTCCCACGGGACACTGTGCTTGACAAAGTCAAAGAGAGTTTCGGCTGAATCTTTTTCTTCAAAGACTCCTGCTCACGTCGAGCTGCATCGGTCATAAATCTAGAATAAGGACAATCATGAGGATGAGAGGCTTGAAACACTGTCCACAAGCAAGCTGTAGGTGAAGTATTTTTCACCCTCAGTGACCAAACAGAGCTCCAGATTCAGTCACAACAAGATTTCAAGAATACAAACTTCTTTACCAACGGCTTTCTTTCTGTGTTTAAGGTCTGGGCCATTTTCTTCATATTTCAATAGAACTTTCATTAGACACTTGTATCATGTGCAAACACACAGGTTTTTTCAAAACTTCAACCAGAGATCAGCATTGCAGACAATATTATAATGGCTATACTCAATATTTTACAATAACTACATTCAATCCTTCTGTGAAAAAGAAGCTGAGAGAAAAATGTTAGGGGCAAACTTACTGAATCTGAAAGGCAAAGGGACAGTACAAATTACACTGTGTAGATACATAATTTCCAATTTAGGATAATCACCTTCTTTTTCTACAGGTTTTAGACAATGTTGCTTCACATAGAAGATGTCCAATTGAACTGCAACTCCTCAAGGCAGAGTTCACAACTTTTGAAAACCAAATGAGATCTCTCTGTGGAGCTTTGGTACATGCTGCTGAAGGCCTAATGCAACTCAGGGTTCATCTCTGTGGGATATTGAGCAGTATTTTAATCATCTTACCCCTCCACTGCATAAGGAGCCATTTTGAGGATTCCTAAGAAGACAGACTAAGGTAGACCACCTTGTCCACACAGTCCTCTGTCCTTCATGCTAAAGTATAAATTACACCTGTCAGTGAATAAACCAATATTTGCTAGCATGCAATACAGAATAAAAAGTGAAGTTACACCCAGACACTTGTCTGACCAGGTTAAGAGTAAACCACATTTAAGCCAAGACACAATCTTTACATGACCAGTTCTTGCAACCTTAGCAAATCATGCATTCAGAGACATGAGGATGTGGTGCAGCCAGTACATTGCACTTGCCTTGGAGCCAGCTGTCACCCAGAAACTCACATTTCCAAACCAGTAAGGAAACAGAGTGACAAAAATTGCCAGCCATTATTTGTATTGGACTAAGTGAGGGTGATCTGGCTTGCTTTCAAGAGCCACACTCTCCTCAGAGGAGCCTAGAAGAGAATGAAACAGACATGGAGATAGAAGCAGCCAAAGAAAACAAACCTGTGGAGGAAATAATGAAGATACTGAGTTGTTTTTTTGGGGGTAGGTGGCTAAAGTTTGGTAGTGGTGAGAAACAAGGAGAAACAATCGGACACCAACCCCTGCACCACTTGTTCAGGGTCTGAGTGTGGTCTGCAGCAGTAGCAGTGGAGGAGTGACATCTGGAGTGAAGTGAGCCTGGGAAAGGGAAGGGAAAGCAGGAGGAAAGGTGACTTTCTCCCCCTGCTCCCCCAGGTGTTTTAGGGTTTTTCTTTTGTTTCTCAATAACCAATACTTGATTCAGTAATTATGTATTTATGCTATTGGAAAAGCTAAACTTAATTAAGTTAAATTCCCCAGGTGAATCTGTTTTGCCTGAGTGATTACCTTTATTTCATCCCATGAGTTTTCTTGATCCTGCCCCTCCTATTTCCCCTCCCCGGCATTCTTGCTGGGGCTGGGGCTGTGGGGTGAGTGAGCAAGTGGCTATGTGGCTACTTAGCTGCTAACCATGGAGAACCCATCACTCTACCAAATTTCTTGCCATGCAACGACTGTATTTGCTGTATGTCCAATGTGACTTGACGTTTCTCATCATATGAAAAGACATGGAAGCAGCCCTCATGTATGCCCAGAATCCAACAGAGGACTGGAAGATCCACCCTTAGCTCCTGAGGAAGAGCAGCAGAACCTGACAACAGAGAGGCAGAGGGAATAATGCCACACCAGTCATCTGGTTCGCACTTTATATCCTGACATTGTATGAAAGAAAAAGCCACAAGCTGGCTGGACAAACTGATTCTGCAGACTACAGTACCAAAACAACTGCTCTGAACATGGCCACCACATCACACAGGGTCTTGCAACAACACGTAATACCTGCCACAGCACCTGTAACATGGTGCTGTAGGAGCGTCCAGTTCTTCTCTCACCAACAGTTTAAATTGATATGAACCACTATATTCATTTAGACTCCACAGAAACTCAACACTTTGTGACATATGGGCAGTTTGGATGGAAGCTGGCTTTGAGTCCAAATCTGACTGCACTTATGGATAGATCTGAGGAAAACCAGCTTTTGTAGAACAGTAAGGGATGCATAGGGAATGGAAAAAGAGAAAGGATAAAAACCCCAAAACCAACCAACCAAAAAACAAAAGGGAGATTTTAGGAATTTGCGCCAAATATGAAAGAAAAACCTGGCCTAGATATAAAAAACCCAGCTCTTTTTAAAGAGATTTGTGTACTTCAACACAGCCTTAAAACACTGTGGCATAAAATTTTAAGTACCATCAGAGCAATAAAGATGTATCCTGCCTATCTATACCACAAAGGCATTAATAAGGGAACCTTTTGCCATGATATGTAACATCAGCACACAATCAGCGGACATTAATAAACAGGTATATGACATGACAGCTTATCTTTGCCGAACAGAGCCAATACATCATGTCAAACCCAGAGATGACATTTTTATGAAGTTAATATTTAAAAAGCAGATATCTCTAGTAACAGTTCAGTTTTAAATTTCTCTAAACAAGGGTGCAGATATTAGTGACAAATGGGTCCCCAAAGTCTAAATTTCATTAAAGAAAAAAAGAAGTAAAAGCATCTCAGTAAAATGGGCATTCAGTACACATTTGCTTTTCTCTAACTAGGAAATATCTAATTCACTGTTTTTGGAATTTGTACCATGATGTATGCTTGCTTCTGGATGGGAAGCCTTATTCCTTAAGAAAATGTTATGGCAACATTATAAATCCTTGAAAACTTGGAAGATAACCTCAACTGTGAGATTTTAAAAGCAGCAGCATGAACGCTGCTATTTAATAAACTCAGCCACAAATAACAATGTTAAAATAATATTGAGGTATAACCAGTCTGGCTGAAGTCCATAAAAACCAGGAAAATTTGAAGTTATAGCTGAAACTTCTCCCTGTCCTGCGAACTCGCTCCCATTTGGGCTGAGTGTGTTGGCTATATTCCAAAATGTCATTTGTTGTCTACACTGTGAACCTGAGAGAGATGGAAGGCAGAGTCTGTTGCGAAGTTCAGTACTTGATATCTCAAATACAGAATTAACGTTTTCAGAGCCAAACAGTCCCGTATATTTTTGCTGAAGCACTGGCAGTGCTAGGTTTTTGAAAAATAAACTCATCTAAGTGGATAAAAATAAAACATTTTTCATTATTTTAACTGAAATACAGTATTATACTTGTGCCTAACTATGGTGGTGTTCTTCAAAGCTCACAATACAAGCATTTTAATGATGGGTATAGAATGACATTTGCAACAAAGGCTTTAATTTTCATGTTGAAAGTACATTATGGTTGCAACATCAAGTGCTCAGAAATGAACTATGCTGGAATTAACACCGAATACTGGTCTCTAAATTACACAGTTGCACACAATTTTCCCTGCCTCATTTAAATCCACAAGATATGTGGGAAACAGAGTATGAACTATAACCAACAAAGGCTGCTGTAAGACCACTTTGGTTAAATCCCACCCTCCCTGCATATAGTGTTTCTTACCATCTTCAGATCCACATCCTTGCTGAGCAAATCTACCTCTGTTGTTCTCAGCTCTTAACTACATAACCCCATCCCTCCAGTTCCACCACAACGCAGTTTACTCATCTTCCCTGCTGCACAGGATTGTGTTTACACCTCATAAACCTCTCTCTCCAAATCCAATATACCACATAGGTGCAGTGAAACAAGGAAAATCATTCAGTTCCCAGACATTCACTATTTTGAAAGGTATAGTGTTTGGGTGCTTTCTTGTAGATAGTTCATAACATCAGGGAGGAGCCCACTCCTTGGAAAGAAATCGCTTATTCCCTCGTTTTTCCTTTCCTTGCTCTTTCACCTTCCTAATAATTCAACTCCCTGCTGCAAAACATGTAGGTGCATTGATTTCTGAACCAAGTGCTTGCTGCAACTTTAATAAACATGAGCAAAATACAGTATTTCCCCCTCCTCTCGTTCCCTGGAATGGTTCAAGTATTTTTATTGAAACTTTCCCAAGAAATTCAGCCTGAAGGAGACACCCAGCATGGAAAATTTCAGCCCAAACAGCTGAATGTTGGCAACATAATAAGCAAATGAAACACTCTTATAATGGAAAGTGTTGCACAACCTTCCATATAGGTGGCAATATAATACAAACAGCGTTAGCTGTTACCAACATAAAAAGTCACAAAAAAGCACAGTTGTTGTTCAGATAAAAAAAAGAAAAAAAAAAAAAAAGCACAGTTGTTGTTCAGATAAAAAAAAGAAAAAAAAAAAAAAAGCCTTTTACAAACCAAACCTTTGCAGTATTTGTAAGTCTTGTCACTCCCAAAAGCTTTGGGATAGAGAATGAGCAGAAGCAGAATACAATCTCACAGAAATCTCCTATTTGCTATTGGCATGCACTGATTTTTTCATGATCGTGCCCCAGTGTGAACCACATAAGGATGTCAGAGTTAGTTCACCATAAAACTCTTACTACACAGAATCCTAAAGACAGTTTAAGAGTTCTGGGCTCACACATCCAGACTGAGGGTGATGGTAGTTATAAAAGTGAGTTGCAAATAAACAAAGATTTTACTTGAGATCTTACTTGAGAGAAAACAGAACAAAACAAAAACTGGTTGTTACTTGGAATGTATCTTGCTAATAATGGCCTTCAGGGTATGAGGTGCCCTTTCCTCTTTCTCCTCACTGTTACAGCTTGCTAATGCAAGAAGTTAGCCCTGCTTGAACCAGATCTGTTTCTATGTGCACAGGCATTCACACTGACAGTCAAGAAGGTGCATCCAGCTACCCTGCTGGATCTCAGTATTGGCCTGCTACATTTGATTTCCTCATGATCTACTCTAAGACACAGACCAACAGAGGAGACACTGCAAATCACAAGTCTGTCATTCTCCAGTTACTGCATGCACACAAAAGAGGAGGGGGATTATTCTAAACTTGCAAAACAAGAAGATTACACTACAGAGATGCTCAAGCCCAGGACTGCTCCACAGCACTGTCTGGTTGCACATATGCTCAAAAAACCCCAACTATGCTACCTTACAGTAACACTTATACCCTGTTTTGTACCTCACCACTGGCCACAATGGGAGAATAGAATTAGTTCTGACAGATAATGATGGAAGAACATTCATAGTAACACTCAGCTCACATTCATGTTTGCCTCATTTGGCTAATCTGTACTGGGAAGAGCCACTAGAACATGAGAAATGCTGCTCAGCTTCCACCACTCATATTGCAGCAGACTGCTCCTTAATACAACACTTGTTCAACTTCAAGACTGACTGGAAAGAGAAGAATAAATCCACAGTGTGTGGCATCTGTGCGGCCTGCAGCTCCCACATTGTGTTACCTTCTGGCTGTATAATATTTAGATCAAAAGTGGTGGAATTTACTTGACAGATTGGACATACACTACCTTGACTACATCCTACATACTTAATCACATACATAAATGCAAGCCACACGCTAATTCCCCTCTTACTCTTTACGCCTATCAGAGCAAGGTGCTGGTTATATCAGCTTTTCCCACTTTTGTCTCAAGGTGTTTTTGTACAATTCTTTGTCAGTGCCACACACAAGAGAAATGAGGAGGTAGGAATAGCAATTTTAGCTCCCCATCCTCCTTATCACATTTTCAGTGTTCAGGGAAAAAAACACCAAGCAGGCTATGATGAAAAGCACCTCTAGTTGTGCAGTATTTTAAAACTTCAGACCACCTCTACTTTGAAGATGGACTCAGAGGATCCCCTTCTCAAGGCACGACTCTATTTCAGTATGGTAGGACTCTGGACCCTGACATGCACTAGTGAACCCCTCAGGAATTGTCCTCCACACCTTTTGATGCTTCTGCAAGCAAGGACAAAGCAATGCGGTTTGGTTCAGGTAATGCTGGGAAGAGAAGACAACTGTTAAGTTGAACTGTTACTGGGTTCAGGAGAAATCTGGTGAATGGCAGGAGATCAGCAGCAGGCTCTCCTGTTCCCTGGGAAGGATGAAAGGCTTTTCTCAGTTGAAGTTCACAAAACTGGGCCAAATCAAAACCAATCCATGTCCCCAGTAATGCCTTGCCACAAACTTTATGTGATAATGAGGGAGGAACTATACAAGCAAGTTTCATACCACCCATTAACTCAAATTATTTGATGAGCACCCTTGAGCACTTTCACATTCCATTCTTTGTAGTGCGGGAGAAACAGTAGTATTCTGCAGTTCTGTACAAACCAATCTTGCCTCACAGAAGCTATCAAGCATTTTTTCTTTAGAGATCTTCCATTACAATTTTAACAAAAGCCCAAGAAGCAATGTCAGTGTGAAAAAGCCGCATTAGGACGCATCCATAATTACACACATGCCCACGCTACTTAGACTACAGAGTATTTGCATAATGCTAAAACATGCGATTTATACAAAGCACCCTTTTTGTGTCTTATTTTTTTCTAATTTCGCAAAAGACATCAAAAATGTGGAAGAAACAGCACAAAAGAATAATCCGCTCTCAATTATTCCCCCAAACCTGTATCACATTTCACAACATGCACTAACCAGATAAAACAAACCAGTAAAGAGCAATTTTAAGCTTCTGGAAAGAATTCTTCCAGCCCAGTATTCATTGCAGAAACACCACTCATCTAAGCTGGCCTTCAACATGGAAACTCATCTGAAATCAGGTCTCACAAAGAAATTCAGTGTTCACTCTCAGTGCCAATCGTACTCAGACTCATTTATTGAAAGCTTTCCCTATGTCCTAAATAAGGAATATTTATAACAAACTGATGAGTATCTTGGAGAGACAGGACGGAATCAGATTTCTTTTTATTAGTCGCCTTTGGGATAATTTATTGCTGGTACAATTGTTTCACTTCCATCATTCAACCTGTTTTCTCAAGATGCAAAAATATCACCACAAAATCGGCTATAGTATAATACCCACTTTTCTGAATTATGTGCTTCTTTGACAGACGTAGTTGAGATTATTAGGAAGCACACATACCTTAAAATAAATGGTTTAAAGCAGACTTCTCATTGAGTTTCTGCCTCATCGCTAAAAAAGACTGGAACACAATGTGCAGTTGTACTCATATTGCTGACAGTAGACTCAAGGCTGCAGGCTTAGCAAAACTGTTCAATATGAGCAAGAGTTCAGTGGGTTTACTTTGTCTGCTCTTCACACATTCTTACACGATACAGTAAGGCACAATAAAATAGCCACCAAGTAGATATTTTGCGCTTTTAGCATGGAAAACTGATTCAGAAGACTTGAGTAATTTCATATTTAAACATATGTAAGTGGAGCTAAAGGATGGTGATATGCCAAATAATCTATTAATACTCAGAATAAAACCAAAGTTGCAATTGTTTAACCATACCAAACAATACATTTGCCTGCAGTGGAACATGTGTGTTCATTCAGTGTTGATCAATACAAGCAGTACTAAAAGTATTAAAAAGGAATTTGGTATCCCTCCTGATCTCAGGAATATACAGACAAAAACATCAGTGTGAATTACACTTCTCTGTAATAAATTGCAAACACTGGATATAATACCTACCTTCCCATTTCATGTTTATTTAGTAAGTTATATACCTATACATATTTAATACATTTATTTTACATTTTCTCTTTGAGAAAGAGGTTTTTTTATTCTGTGTTCCACCCCGATCCCTCATTCTGTTAGCACCATGCCTACATTTGTTTTACTATACCTACTTTTCACAGAGCACCAACTGTAACATTTACAATTTAACAGTAATCTTTAATTTACAATTTAAAAAATAAAGAACAATTAGATCAGTGTTGTATGTTCTCTCCACCATAAAATTACCTATTTACTTAGAAATGAATGCTCTGTTTTGAATCTTCCAAGGAAGGAATTTTTTGTTTTTTATGTTTTTGTTTGTTTAAACAACAAAGTAATTTGGCCTTTTCTTTCTTTAATTTGTGTAGGTCATGCAGCAAATGCAAAAATCCAGGACTGCATTTTTATATATATTTTTTTTAAATCGACAGAAAAGATACACATTGGACAGACAACATCAGACCAATAATGCGATCAGGACAGATGCACTCTTATTTTAGATCTTTCACTCAGAATGAAAAGTCATTACTTATCCCCTAGACTCATAACTGGGACTCAAGGAGAAGCCCACATCATCTTTCTGCTGTTGTTAAAATAAACAAATGATATTTCTGCTTTTAAAATGAATAAAATTAGAGCTCACCCAAATCAACTTGACAGCAACATTCATTTCCAAAGCATCAGAAACATACTGCTAGTTCTCTTCCTTTCCCCTCCCACTCCTTCCCCAGTTTTTTCTACCCTATTTTGAAGCAAATGAGTGAGTTTCAGAAAGGAGCTACAACTTATCTGCAACTTCATGTAACTTCCATGGAGTGAGAGGCAAGAGCTAAGCAAAAGACAAACTTGAAGTAAGTAATTAGTAAGAAGGCAACCACTGTTTGGCATGATGTTGTCACCTCTGTAACAAATAAACAAGAGTTTAAGAAGCTGTGATAAGCTTCTCAAGCACATCCGACCAAAGTGCTCAATGTGCTGTGCTCTGCCACATCAGCTTATTTTCTTATCCAATTAATCTCGGAGTTTTGCTACTGGCATAAAAAAGAAGCACTCAGATAGTGTCAAACACACACTTGCAGACTAGATTTTGAAACACTGCAGCAAACCCTTAGAGCAACAGAGCAGTCCCTGGCTCAGACATCATCCTCCCTGCATTTACTAATGGGCTTATTAAGACATGCATCAGCCATGGCTTCATGTACAGCCATCAGCAAACACACCAGTCATCACCTGCTGCTAACAACAGATACTTCATGGGTTATTCCTTAATTAATTCTTGAAGATAACTTCATGAATCCTTACATTTCAGTTCATACCCTACAGGAATATTGCAATGTCATACAGACATAAAATGTTAGAGACCAAAATGAGAATCTTAGCAGGCATTGGTAACATGAAACACAAAGGAGTATTTGTACATTTAAAGTATTTTTAACACGATTCTAAAAGTGCATGGTGACGGTTTTTGAATTTGCATCACATATACAACCCCCTGAAATTAATCTTAGTATGAAGTTACTATAGTGAGTAAAGAGGGTCTCACGTGAAAGTGTACCGATGGTATCTTAACCTATCAGTTATTCAGCTGAAATACTTTAAATATTCTTATTTCTCATTATATGATTTATTAGACTACTCTATGCTTCCACAGGAATGGAGTTCAAAATTCTTGAAGGCAAAGTAAAAATTCATCTTTTATTTTAATGGGAGGAAAGTGTGGTGAGAGTTAAATTGTATTTGCCTTTTTATTTGTAGCAACTGTGAACTTAAATTTCCAGTTTCCTTGGAGAAGATGGAATTAAGCTGCTCATAGAATAAAAATAAGGGGTCTGTATCTCCTAAGTTTGACTTGAATCTCAAAATAGTTCCTGTGTGAGACTAAGTAGTGTACCAGCTCTGCTCTGGCTCCCCGCACAGGCTCCAGTATTGTCAAACTGCCTAGTTCCAGTAGGATGTTTTACTTTCAGATGTGCTTAACCTAATATATCATATTTTTTTCCATTACTGGTCGACTCTCTTCTTTCTCGAAGAGGTTATTATAACTATGTATGCAAAAACAGTTTATTTCAGTCAGTCTTACATAGAAATAGATCTATGTATGCATGACATACAGTTTTACTGTTGAACTTGGTTTGGTTTTATTGATGCCTCAAGGACTTTCAGCTTTAAGAAGCAGGGAGTTGAAATGTCAGATATTTTATTCCTGTAACGTTCCATTTAAGTCCGGGTATTCTTGAGTCATTTCATACCGAGTTCTTCAAAGAATTCAAGTCAACACCCAAAGACAGCTTCATCAAGCAAGAATTTAAAAATAGGTATTATCACCAAACACTGATAGTAGCTATAAGGAAGTCTAATGTCAATCTGCATAAATAAGCTAATCTTTGGTTTTTTACACAGCAGTAGTTAAACGCATTAACAAATACATTTTTCAGTCTGTCAAAAATGTATCACGTACTGCCTGCAGTGGCTCCTCCAGCAGCATCAGTACAGTGAGCAATCCAGTAAAATCCAGTAAAAAGATAGTAAAAAGAAAATGGTAACAGCCTGCATAATACATTAATTCCTAAAACCTATAGATGCTGATTTTCTTTCAAATAGAGACACCAATGTCCCTTGCAATGCATTCAGTTTGATTTTTAAAGAAAGAGTAAATCTGTTTCAGAGCACACCAATATAAAATACGATCCTCCCATTGAGAAAGAGCATTCAACTAAAATGATGCTTTCCCAAGCTTCAGATCTAAGTGAAGATTTAGATGAAGAAGTGTTTTTAAAAACTGATTTATAAATCTGTATTCAGACGACTGGGTGGGGTAAACCTTATAATGGAAAATTGCAGCAATCTTAGCATTAAGAATGTGAAATGTCTGCTCTTAATAAACCAAATTTTCAGGCATTGCAAGTTGTTTGGAAGGATGATAGCAACTTACAAACAACCCAGCCTCACTAAAATGGCAAACCGAACATTCCCAATCCTTCAGTCCCTGCTGCAAAGAGTCACATGTCCAGAAAATAACTGATAAAAAAGATTCCTCCTAAAGGCAAGAAAGTTCAGGTGAAGATAGGCAAGGGAAAGTAGAAAAGGAAGATGATAACCATACAGTGTTTTTGCTCTTTCATACAGAAAGAATAAACTCTTGTTTTGGTAATGACACGTTATTTTAAAAATGTACCTTTCTACACTTTAAGCTGATTTGCCTGGAGGAACAAATGATTGACGAAGTTAGCAGTTCATTATATAATCACTGTATTAGTAGTTTGGGAAGGCAGGAGGGGAAATACCTAAGACTCAAGAATAACTCCCAAGACCCCACTATTCATCTGTGAGGTACAAAAGCAGAACACTGATTTGCATTTTGAATTTTTGCCCCCGTTAGTCTCAGGGTGCACTACTGTACTAGACACAGACAGCATGTATGTGAGAGCAGTAAATCCTCCAGTTTCGCTCAGTCTAACCGAAACCATTCCCTCACGGCCCTTGCCGGCAGCCATCCTCCCACCTCCAGCTCGGAGCAATCTGATGAAACCAGTGAAACCCTGCTAGGATGCGGAAGAAAAGGACTGACATCTGAATAACTAACAATGCGCTGCCTCTCAGGCAGACAGCAGGGAAGTTCCTTCAGCACTGTTTGATCTGCTTCGCTGGCATTATTGCAGAAAGCCGGTTTTTCATTAGGTAAGTTAAAAAAAACCCCAAACCCAAAGTTTTGATGCAGCCTGCTAAGTGAGATTACAAATGCACTGTAACACAATGATTGAAGAGAAAATAGATGGTGTAATACAGAAAGGCTCAAGACTTGCAAGTGGAAAAAAGTATAAATGACTATTTTAATTAATTTCCTAATGTAAAACACAGCTGTAGTAATGTTGGCAAATATCACCTGCCTGTTTTGAGTTTGTTAAATGAAATCATGCTCTTTAATTGGATCTTAATGCACAAAAGTATGTTTTATTTACTTTTTATTACAATATCAGTATTTTTAACTTTCAGTTTGCTTGTGCAAAAGCTTTATAGATTACTTGAATCACTTAAATCTGAATACTATAATCTGCAGTTACAATGTACCAGTTTGAGTTTCAACAATTAAATGCCTTTTTTGTGGACTCCCGCTGCTATGTGAACTAGCTGTAGGCTATTAAAATAATGAGTCCGCACTGAGTCATCTGATCTCAGTCTTGGTGCAAAGCCGGAGGAAAAGGACTTAGCCCACAATTCCTAGTCTGTTTACCAGACTAAGACCAGACTGTTGGAAGCATTATCCTCGCTCTCCCTTCCCCCGCCGCCGCCTGCACTTGGCAATACGCGGTGTCACAGAGCCCTCTGCAGGCGGCGGCGCCACGCCGCCGGCCCGCCTCGCCTCACAGACACCGGCCCCGAACGCGCTACCAGCTCACTCACTCACTCACTCACCCACCCCTCGTTAGCAGTTGCCTCTTCCAGAAAGAGCTGTAAGCCAGCAGAGGAAGAAAGCAGTTGCTGCAGGAAGGTGGAAAGTCCGTGTCAATAGCATCTGTGAATTCGGGATGCCCCAATGATCTCACTTTTTCTTAAATATGGTGATGTAACTAAAGGGGACTTGGTGCTTGAGGAGAGCCCTGACAGGCTCCTCACACCATGGGTACTAACCACAATCCTCCTGCACACCACAAAAGTACCATGGTAAATTTGGACACCCCAAGGATACTTTAGATAGTCTGGCCTCATGCAAGTTTGTACTGTGAAACTGTGTCAGTAACAGTAATGAGGAAAACCCCTGAAATCTTCACCTACTTTACATTCAGAAACATCACCAGCAGCACCCGTCAGAGAGGGAACAGCAAAACCGCCTGAACTCTCATATCCTCTATAGGAATCCAAAACCACCAGCACCCACATTTTATTTTCAACAACACAAAATATGTCTTCCTACAATGTCACATGTATAAAATACATATACACATGCGTATGGTATGTGCACATGGTGTTGCCTGAAGCAATGTCTACCTCAGCTCAAACACCAGATGGTAACCAGGGACTGCTATATTCTATATATTATTTTTAAGTTAGTTTGTGTGCCAAAATATACAATCTATCTACTTCCTTGATCTTTCTGCAGTTTTTGATGCTGTATGAATACGTAAAGAGAAAAATAATTAAATGGAGAACTTTCTTTAATGAATCTCCACCATCATAATTTCCATTTACCAGTCTTCTGGAAAAGATCAGAGCACAACCTTTTACCCTTCTTTCTTTACGCTCCGATTACATTTAGATATATTATTAATCCGTACTTGCATTTCTGCCTTGTTCTCCAACAACTCTGCTACACCCAAGTGATGTGCATACTCTGCGTTATCGGTATCATTCCATCACTCTTTCTGACTTAGGGTCCTTTCGATCTCAGCCCTCTCTCTTTCAGACCCCTGCTCTGGGTCAGGTCTTCTGTCCTGATTAAGAATTCATGTCCTGAATTTAAGTAGCACTGTACTACTGCTTGTACATGTTTTCCTATATATACACACATATATATACACGTATATATACACACTCTATTATACATATACACATGAATTAAATATGTGCACCTATATTAAACATGTATATTCTTGTTTTCATTTTAACAACCAACTGAAACCACTACTTTTGAGATTCAAAGCAACTTAATAACGAAGTTTACAAAAGTTTGTGGCAAAGGTAATATGGCTTCTGGAGAACTCTTAGCAGCACATACCTAACAGGATTCAGCACACACAAAGGAGTTCCTGATGGTTCTCTAAGGTAAGCCCTGATTAAACAATCTGTTTACAGAAGAGGACCACTGCATTTACATGAAGAAAGGAAATGTTCTATGCCCTGTTAGTTTTTAACATGGTTCAAACTCTAGAAAGCTGGCAAATACACTTTGAGAACATCTTTAAAGCTCACAAAATATAAAGTAAGAAAAGCAAAACTGAACTATGACTCAAAATCTGTAATACCACAATAAATTGCGATAAGGTCTGACATGATTTTTTAATTTCTGAGGTTGTTAATAATGAAATATGATACCATGGATGCAAAACATTTCCCTGCAACCCCTTCTGCTTCTGGAAAAGCTGGCAAACAGAGAGGAATGTGGAAGTGAAAATTCAGAAGCAGCCTCAAAACATTGCTACTACCACTATCTTCATTCTTCAGTCAGTGTTCTGAAATCTTGTAATACATATCCAAATTCTTGTTTTATTTCAACTACTTGTAAAAAAACTAGTCTAATAAAATGGTTTACATGCAAATTACTGTTCATCCTATGTAAATCCTAAACCACACCAACAACCTGTGCGCAAACATTAGCCATGTTTAATAGCTGAACTGACCAGCAGCAGGACTTGAATCAGCTTGCACAGTGGTTCCCACAAGCATACGCTTAGTGGTTCCTTGAAGGTTTACAAAATTACATTAAACAGTAGTTTATTAGAAGCCAGAGGGTAAAATACAGTGCATTGGTCTGAAAAAATACTGATGTTGACTCCGGCCTGCTGAACTGCTCCACTGGAGAATCACTGTCCTGGTTGAAAGGCAGAGGGCCAGAGTTTGCTCCTACTTTGGCTCCCAGCATCATACACGGACATCTGTGAGGATATTTCTTAGCTGTTAGTCTCACCCAAAGCCTAACCTGGGTCAAGTGAACCTTTGGTGAGGGGCAGTCCTCTAATGTTAGCAACATCACATACAGAGAGAGTGGTAAAAGGCAGACAATGAAATAGCTTTTTGTTGGTAGATTGTCACAAGTATTTCACAAACTTCACATTAACATAATATTTTTTTAAAAAACCCAAATCTCTGAGATATTGATTTTCAGATTTAATTTTGTTCACTGGTGCTAAAAGTCTATTAAGCCTTCCTGCTCTCCTTCCTGGTCTGTCTACCTTCCAATTTGCCTTGGCACATCTTGCCACATAAAACTACCCACCAAATACCAGAAGGCTACAGAGACACTTGTCCTGTTCTTTTTTCCTCAAAACCTCTGTCAAGCACCAGAGGAGTCATTTTACAACCTACAGACCTGAAAAAGAATGTGTGGTAGAACCACCTGTGGACTGCTGTCAATGTAAGTCAATAATAGCTACATCTAACGCTTTTCATCCATCAATCAGCATCTATGGTAAAAACCACATTTAGTATAGTGCACTGACATGAAACGATTTGCTTCTTGCACCTCTTTAAGCAAGAGCTTTTGATCAAAAAATAATTTAATCAATGTCCTCAAAAATGTTTTAGCTATTTTCTTAAAATGGATTTTTTTCCACTTTAGTATTTATCAATCAAAACAATTCTACAGGCTGTTCTATTTATAGGATCAAGGTAGAGCTAAGAACACAGTTTGGAATGGATTTTTAAAACTTTCTACAGAAATTATGAAATACAATGATAATAAATATTTCATGTTTTTTCTTGGAGCTGACTTCCCAGAAACTCCAAAAGACAGTTCTCTTCAGTCTTTCAGAAGTAGAGGGGGACAAAGAAATGGTTCAAAGAAGGAAGAGGGATTATTTTTAACACCTGCAAATGCAAAAGTTGTGTGATAAACTGTCTCCCCTTAATCATTACCTATTTCCTTCAATGTCAGTGTCCTTTCTTCTGTACCAACTATCTTTATAAACCAGGTTTTAATTCATGGAAGCCAATTTTTACTTTAACTGACACTTCCTTATAAATTTCACTCAGCATGACTAAACAATATAGGGACAGTAGTTTGCAACAAATTTTACTCAAGATCTTCTACAGCTACTGAGATTTTCTGGATCACTCACCAGTCTGCACCACTTCGATGCAGACCCTTTTCTATAAAGGGAAGAATTCTGAAATAGCCTTTATAGTATTTTCCTGGGTAAGCTGTATGTGAACACTCACATATAATCAACCAGAACACTTAACCTCCTCTCTACTGCTCCCCAATAAATCATGTCTATTGTGCTGCATAATCGACAGGAAGGAACAACAAAATCCTACAACAAAGTCCATACCTTTTTTTAAAGAGAAGGCTCATAAAGGTCTCATTTCTTTAAGGCAAAATATGATTTTAATAAAAACATTAATGACAACTATGAAAATATGAGTTATTAATTTAAATTAAAACGAAAACCAACTTCCCATGGATTTTGTTATTTATCTGAAAGCCCTATTTGTTCCTTGAAAAGAGATTGAGTGAATTCTTCATAGCTATGGAGTAATTACTACAAAGCTGTCAAACACTTGACCCTACTTTGATAACCCTAAATAAGATTTTCAGATTAAATGCATCAGAATAAGTGGGATATTGCTGAACGTACTCCTGAGTAGGAGCAGTCTTTACCCTACCAACGTCAAGACTAAACAGATATAGTATTTTTATTTGGTTTTACTGCAAATGATATGAAGCACTGTAGTCTACCAAAATGAAAAGTAAAGTGATTAATACTGTATTTGTGGTTCAACCTGTGACACTTAACACCAAAAAGTAACACCCCCCCCCCCCCCCCCCCCCCCCCCC
>NDXB01003968.1:119475-155858 GCA_002631895.1 Agapornis roseicollis
CCCCCCCCCCCCCCCTCCCCTTCCCTCTTAGGTAATAAACTTCACAGTGACACTGGCTGATCTGGTTTTGGGGGTGACATAGCAACACCTTGCTAGAGCTACTCAGCACCATTTTTATCTTTCTCTCCCACTGACACTGGAGTGATTGAAAACACTTGCACAAGGGGCTCAGCAATACGTAAAATCAAATACAAACACCAGCAAGCTTCAGCACTGCTCAAATCCTGCAATGCAGCACAACAAAACCATCAGGGTCACTGCAGCACTTGAATGGGAGCCAAGCTAAGCAGAGTGAGATGGCAGTGCTACCATGGAAGGACCCAATAGTGGGGGCGTTTACATTCTTGCCAGCAGTGACTCTAAACAGCATATGGCAAGCTGACAGGACAAGATGCTTCAGAGATGAATTAAAATGTGCAGACTTCGGCAGGATACAGAAAATTTAGGAGAATTAAGGTGGGTGTTTCACTTACAATAGTTTCATGATACCAGAAAAGGAGGGTTCGTTAAAACTCAGCTACCATAATGCAAGCTCAGATAAAACAACATTCTTATTCCAAACAGCTACCCCTCATTTAACTGTCGCTATATCATCAAGATTAGGAAGATGTTGCCCAATTCTCTAGTTAAAAGCAACAGTATATCCATGTAAGCCCAGGAAACTCAGAAAATTCTTTAAGTGATGATCATCTGACTCTTCCAGGAACTTCCCAACTGGAAGGGAGCATCACCCTTGCTTAGTGTAATCCAACACTGCACAACTGGAGAAAAGCTTTAGTACACTGTATGTCTCAGTGTATCAGACTGCTAAGAGAATGGGAGCTGCATAAGAGCTGGCACAGTTTATGGGATTAAAGACACAGCTACATCACAGACTGCTCTCACATCTTCCCAGAGGTATTGCCGCTAACTCTTATGTACGAGAGTGTAATTTCAACAACACCAATGCATTCAGAATATGGGAGAGGACAGGTGATGAGGATTAAGACTAAACAAAATTTGAGTATCTTCAGCATATCAGAGGAAACCCACACCACAGTATCATGATTTAATGGCAGAAACATGAACATGAACACCATAAAATTTAAAGCAAACTGGCAGAAAATTACCAACCCCCCTGAACACTAACCCGCCTGTCCCCCAACCCACACTACTGATGTAGAGTGGAGGAGGGCAGCTACTCAAGAGTAGTATTGGCAGCGATGAGGAGATGAGAGCTAATGGAAGAAACAGAACAGTTCAATCAGCCATTACATCAGGCTATCAAAAACAGTCTGGCCATTATGACATTAAAAATCCATTCAAGCAAACAAAACAAAAATAGAGATGAGAACAGAAAGCTCAAGACTCACTTTACCAATAGATTAATGACTAACATTAGCTGGGAACACTCTAAAAAACAATCTATACAATCTAAACATTATTATTTGTATTAATAGGTTTAAACGCTGCCTCTCTGCCAAAATCTGGTGCTAAACCAGATAGACATGTTCAGCTGATTTCCTTTCCAAGAGCTGATGCAGTGGTTGACTTGTCTGCTTAAGCCTCTGGCTATCACAGCAAGCTAGAAATTAGAAAATAACTCTTCATAATTTTTACCCATTAAAAGAGGAGTCTTCTCCAGAGCATGCAAACACCACAACAGCCACAAAACGGAGTCTGAGAATTTATTTTAGATGAGCATCTTAAAAAGCTTTTAACTTTTTAAAGAGTAACTTAATGATCCATTCACTGTGGATTCTAAACATGCATAAAACCCCTTACTTGTTAATAAAAAGAGGGATAACATTATCTAAAGTATGGGAGCTGGAAACATTCTGACTTCAAATTAAAAAAACCCCAACACCTAGTTAGCAGTAAGGAAGATTTAGCAAGTGAAACAAAGTTTGTCATTTGGCTACAAACCAATATCGCATGTTTTTCTAAAATGTGTGCTCTACTTCAAATCACAAGTTACACAAGTCTGAGCTATGCTTACATCGCAAGAGTACAATTCCTCTGCAGAAGTGGTAAGGGCACCTCATTGCCTGTGTTAACACCTGAAGTAAGGCTAAGTATCCATAAGTATTCAGCCTGTACTATCAAAAGCTTTGTAAACCTGGCTACAGGATAACAGATATGGGGCTTGTTCACAATTTTTAATTTAATCTATTTAGATTAAATCTATCTAGAGCCATTTCAGAGAGCTGTTGCTCTGTAAGACGAGCAGGCAACTATTGTGCAGTTGGGAAGAATCTCTTTCCCTTAAGGTACTAAGATAAATTAATCTTTCCAAGTTCCCAACAACTCATTTCCATTCAATACACATAAACCTCCTGATCTACCTCTCCAGCCTGCTGTACTTCACTCATGTAATCTTGCTGGTTTATACCACTGATATTGCCTTTGATGCAGAGATGGGCTTCATTTGGCTAATCCAAACTACCTCCTTGAGAAGCATCTCTCTCCTCCACTGACTGATGAGGAAGGCAGTTCAGCCTTCTCTGTGGAGTCTAATCCCTAGTTTCTGTGAACCCCTTCTCATTGTCACCTACTGGATATTGTTCCAGAAGATAGCACTGACCAGATTATCAATCTTTTACATCATAGTTCACTTTACCCTCGACATTAGCAGTTGTTTCCCTTCTCTCCAGTTTTGACTCTGAGTCAATTTGCCAGGGAAACTGCACAGAAGAAGTTAGAAAAGAGAAACCCAAAGCTCCCAAGCAATACAGAAGAAAAATAAGTTACTGTCACCACTATTAAGGGTCTACAGAGCTGGCCTTTAAACTATATGTTCCTTGAATACAGCTTATCTCATGAGGCCACAAGTAAAAATTGCCTTCCTGCTATCAGGTACTTAGGAAAAAGTACACTAACTGTAAGAGATGAGGCCACGTTTGCATTTCAGGCGAATTTCAGAATGCTTCTTCTAACATGGAAGACATACACTAAGAGCTTTTGTTCCAAAATGGCACACTACAGACTGTAAAAGACGTATAACATCAGTACTATAGTTGTCTTCACAGGGTGGTTTTCTGTTGTTATTATAAGACTCTGTTGTCAGCATACGGACTTAATTTAACAGGTGAACAGAAGAGATGTTTTGATGTACAAAAGGTAGCTTTTTAAGAAACGCAAAGAATAGTTGCTTCTGTGGTGGTTTTGTTTCGCTTTTATCTTTTTTTTTAACTGAAAACCTGGGATAATCAAGACAATCAGCATGAAGAACCATAGAGATTTAGCTCTCTACATGCCTTTTTATTTCCACTTTGGAATAAAGTGCTTTCAAATATTCTGGCTATTTCACCACTGTTGTTCTTGGTTTTGCAATTCTTAGTCAAGGAAACGAACATCACTAAGAAACTAGTAACTACATGTGGGAATAAACAGCTGAATCAGAATGTACTTTTCCCATTCCTCTATCATCATCATCCAAGAACTGACGAAACAGCTCGCAACTGGTTTCTCTGTTGGGATAATCATCACTTCTGCATTCATAAGATACTATCTCACTGCCTCTTTTTAAAAATAATAATAATAAAAAAACCAACAAAAAACATTAAATAATTAAAATCAGGACATGCAGGACTATGATGAGAGAAGGGGATCAGAGGGTGGGGGACATTAAGGACTAGTCTGAAATTTGGTATAAAGGTTAAGCCGAATCTGGGAATTTCTGAGTTTCATTTCACATGCAATTCTGCCAGCGAAACAGAAGCATACCTCTTACAGTGTGAGAAATGCAGGTTCAGAGAAAGAAGCAACTAACTTTATGTTTGCTGGGGAAACCCCTGATGATATTTCAAACAAAGTAGTTTCTATTTTATTTACTTACAGGCAAAACTGCAATACAAGGAAGCATCTAGATCTCCCTTTCCTACTTGCTTAACTCCACTGTGGAATGCTCTCCAACTGTGCTGTAGAAACATGGTAGCGGAAGGCAAAACCACAGGGAAACAAGCAGCCCTAACCAAACTCTGTGATGACTTACCCACCATTTTATTTTTTTAGAGAAGAGATTTAGGTTAGATATTAAGAGAAAATTCTTCACTGTTAGGATGGTGAGACACTGGCACAGGGTGCCCAGGGATGCTGTGGCTGCTCCATCCCTGCCAGTGTTCAAGGCCAGGCTGGACAGGGCTTTGAACAACCTGGTCTAGTGGAAGGTGCCCTTGCCAGTGGCAGGGGTTAGAACTAGATGATCTTTAAGGTCCCTTCCTACCCAAACCATTCTCTGATTCTATTTTGTTCATTTCTTTCAGTAACACCCCATTCAGTTGAGTTTTTTTGAGTAGCTGCTAACCCAACATACACACACGTGTGTACTTTAGCATTGTTTTCATAAAACCAGATGCACTTTCCTCATTTATGTATACAGTTGTAGGTTTCCTTTGGCTCCGCAGTAAGGCACTTCTCTAAAAACCCACTCCTATTCCCTTTTAAAAGCCAAGAAGACAAAGTCTACACCAAACAGCTCACCACCTTCAATGGCAAGTTAACAAACTTACTGCCCAAATAACAAGCTCATGCAGGAAAATCCTTGGACTTCAACTCACAATTTGCATTGTACAGTTTCTGCAGTGCTTTAAAATCATGCATTAAATTGCAAGGTCATAACAAATCTGGAAGGAATAATTTGTTTTCTCTAATGTTAATGGGTTTATTTATATATTTAACAGTTAAATAATTTTTTTCAGGTCTTTCCTGAGTTTAAGGCTGTTTTCACTTAAGGAACAGTCTTCTGCCAGTATTTTTTGGTACATTTGCAACTGCTGAACAATGAAGTGAAAATATAATTCCTAACGTGGCTTAACTCTGGGATAAACACGTTATTAGTAATATTTTATTTAAGTGTAGCCATATTTTTCTGAACCTTTACAGAATTCTTGATTCATGGCATGTTAATGAATTTTATTAGATTTCACAAGTTGCAGAAGATGTCTTTTATCAAACTAACTCCAAATTTATTGCTGACACTCCTTTGCAATTTAAACGCTAATGAAAAATAAAACACAGTTCTAACAGGGGCTGCTCTTAGTACATTTTAGCCTAATCCACTACAATAGATTTTATTTGACTCTTAAGTATTGAGCTTCCCATCTAGAATCCCATAGCTATTTAAATGCAAAAGGACACACCAACAATGCATTTCTGTAAAGAATGCAAGAGGACCCCTTGTTCTGCTTTTACCCTTTCAGGACTTGATTAGTCTCATATGTTATACATTGCATCTGGAACTAGACAATGGTATATCCATTTTCAGGTCCCAAGTTCCTTCTCCACTCGTTTATGTGGTCCTTCACTTACCCAAAAGCATGGCAGGGCTCTCACCACTGCCCAGGCAATTGGGCTGGCTAAACAAAAATGGATTTTAAAACAAACCAACCAACCAACCAACCAAAACCGCTTATTCTTAAGGACTGCCAGACTACTTTTAGGGAAATTAATATAACTTCCAGGACAAGTTATACATTCTTCATGTAAACTCCTTCAGCCAGGACACATAAGAAAGCAACACAAGGAAAGGTAAGAGCACAGTCTCAGCATGTCTCTGTCCTCCCCATTTTCTCTCAGCTAGCTCCATACAGGCCTTTGTGCAATTTTTGAGGGTGAATCTGAAAAACGACCTATCAAAACCCAAGCTACTTTTATACAGTATGTTAGTTTTACCGGTTGTCCTGGGTTCAGCTGTAGCAGCTATTTTCCTCCTCCTTAGTAGCTGGTGCAATGCTGTGTTTTCACCTTCAGTCTGAAAACAATGCTGATAACACACCGATGTTTTAGTTGTTGCTAAGTAATGTTCTCCCTATTCAAGGGCTTCTCAGACTCTCATGCTCTGTCAGTGAGGAATGGCATGAGAATCTTTCGGAATCAGAATTAGAATCTTAAAGAATTAGATTAGACTCTTAAAGATTCAGAATCTTTATGATCAGCCAAGGCTTTGTGATTACCGGCATTCTGCTATGCGAACAAGATGAGGTGAATGCTTGCAAAAAGTCACTCAAGAAAAGCTTAAAACAGTGTATAGCTTTCTGCACCCAGTCTTGCTTTTTCTCATGTTGCCTTTCAGTAGAAAAACACAAGATTACATGCTCTTGTAAGCATGTAAGCATTTTTGCACTGTAACTCAAGTCTTCCCATAATGTTAAATTGTGGAAATTTATGATTTTCCTCCTGCCTTCCATTTGACAGACCTGATATTTTTTCATAATGAAAGAGCCAAAGCTAATGACATTTTTAATTCAATCAGGTCCCAAACAGTCCTTGCAAATACCGGCAACAAATGCCTAACTCAGAAAGCATCAGGCCACAAGAAATCTCCCCCAAGTGAGGATAACATCCACTCTCTGATGGCTGTTCCACTGGTAACTTGTGCATTATAGGGGGTGGCAGAAAGACATCTGTACCATGAGAAGGCAACTTATATGGGTGTGGAAATACAGAACAAGTAACACTAACCAAAGTACATGTTCTGCTAGTATCTTGTTTTACTGCAATTCTGTCTTTGTATTAAAGTGTATTAAAAAAGTGACATTAAAAACCATGGAACACTTCTCCATGAGGTATTCTGGATTCCAAATATGATGAAGCAAAATCTGCCTGCACTTCAGAGCTAATACTGACTTTAGTATGTTTATCTTTTCCAAAAAGTCAGCCTCATTCTCAAGTATGCCTTGGACACAGGTAAACGATAATATCTCAGATATTACTTATTTTTCCTGGATATTGCTGTTTTCAAGCTAGTTCATCTCAGTAAAAACTGAAAGTCATCTCTGTTTAATGCCTGCTGGTTAGCCTATGTAGACGTTCCAAGTGTCTTTTACCAGCTCCCATATGCCCCTCCTCAACACTCTGGTTTACATAAAGCACTCAGTTCCCAGAGCAAGGAATGTCTTTTAATACAGGCTTGTACCCCAAGTGCAATGGTCCTAAATCATAAAGAAGTGCTCTAATTGGACCCAGTAAAAACGTAAATAAAAAAGTAAAGGGGGTGGAGGGGAAAGGCCTGATATGTTATCAGTGTTGACTGTCAGAAGTCAATGACACTGTAATTACTGAATAATTACAAAACCCAAAAATTATTGAAAGAAAAATAATTTTGGTGACACAACATCTCATTATAATAGTCCTGTGACATCCTTGAAAGTGTTACTGCTGACGATCCTCCTTACCAGACCTCCTGGACTCAGCCTGTGACTCTCCCCCTGTCCTCATGAAGGTGATGGTTTTGCAATCCCCCTGCCTGGCGTAACACCCCACTGCTGTCAGGCAAGGCAGACAGTTCCACCTTTCTTTCCACACCAACCTGCCTGTTCTCACCACCAGTCTGTTCCCAGAAGCAGTGTTTGTGTGCTTGTGGGCAAGCTGGAACATGGACCTGGTCCAAACAAAAGCTAACCCAACCAAAACCACGTCAGATGCACAAAGACAGCACACAAAGGGAACAGGCAGCCTGAGCAGGGAGAGGCAATCACCCCTCTCTGCAGCAGCCCTGACTTATGCCAAACAAAGTGATGACAACTTTAGACTGACTTGCCTCATCACGGAATCTCTCCAAATATTCCTTAAATAAGTTTTTTTGCATAACAAGTCTTTCCATTGCCCACTCCCATATTCTCATCCAGACACTGAACTGGACATACACCATGGGAGCGGTTTCTGAGATACAACAGAGAAAAGGAAAGGACTTAAACTGTACAAAAACCTAAAAGCTATTTGTCACCACACCATTCCCCAATCGTGAGTCCACTGAGCATCCAGCTTAAATTAAAAAGTTAAGAACAGAACTAATGAAGCTGGACTTCCTGAGGACATGCAAACCACTTACCTCAACTTCCTACTGCAATAAACACCAGCTACTTCTGCTATTCCCTCCTCTCATCTTAATTTTCCTCTGTGACCCATTTCCCTCCACATTTAGGCCCAGATCCTCTTTCAGTGTTTATAGCTGTTTCAACCACAATTGGAACCTCAGACAATCTCTGAAGTATTCACTATATCCCACTGACTTTCAATACTACAATGTTCTCTGGAAATGAGGCCCATGCAAAGGCTTCTGCAGTTGGTTCTTCAAAGTGGTGGTTACTTAGAAATCCTCATGCAAACTCATGGTAGTGGGCCCAGAACTCTCACCCACTTCACCTAGTACCTCCTGGGAAACCTTCTGAGGATGGGCTGAAGTTTGCACTCATGCCAGACCTCGACTCTCATCCTGGCTGTACGTAGAAACAGTGCAGACAGGGCAGCAGCAAATACCCAACTCACGGCAGGGAGGGAAAAGTTTAAATGTGTGCAACTTTCACATGCAGAACTCAAGTGTGACTCGCCTATAAGGCATGGAGGAAGTGGTCAAGATACACCATGCCTGAATCACCTACCATGTAACTGCTTCTGATGGATCAAAGGTCTACAAAGGACAGAAAAGTCCAACTGGAATCTCTCCCTGAAGAAGCTGACCTTGCATGGCCTTGAAGCCAAGCAGATCTGTGGGATGTCCCTCAAGCAGGGCACATGTGCTGCCCCTCAAAGATGTGCAGTTCCCAGGTCACCAATGTTAAAGACACCAGGGCACAGAGAAGGCTGTAGGGAGCCACACTGTACCACACACCATGTTTATACACTGTCATGGAGAATGCTGTCCTTTTGTCTGCCTTGATAAGCCTTCTAAGAGCTTCTTAAGTGATATTAAATAATCAAACCCAACAACTACCTTTAATGATACATTGTTATTGACATGTAGATGTAGAATTCTTGTACTGGTTAGATAACAAAGTGATAAAACACCCTCCCCACCTTTTCTACCGATTTGTTATTTTAGAAGATGTTTCCACGGTACAAAAAAAAAAAAAATAAAAAAAAAATCCCTGTTACACTTTAATACCTACGTTCTAACATGCAATTTCAAGGGCAAGTTTTTTAATGGAGCATTTAAGATGCTTTCTTAAGAAGTCTGGGTCTTTCATATTAAATTTATGACCAGTCATTGCTTGACAATTGTAATTAATATGCTGGGTGATTTTCTGTCTTGCTCTTCCAAGAGACATTATTATTTGTAGTCTGTCAGTGTAACACATAAATTATGAGCCATATTCACCTGTAATGGACTGAAATGAAACTTCAAAATTGACATTTATGAAGAAAAATGAAAAAGCCCTTTCCACCATGAGAACGGGCATCGCACACAGCCTGCAGCAGACTCAGAATGGAAGAAAATTTAAGTCATGTATTTTGAAATACCTGTCTGCCAAAACCAATTACGTCCTTAAAAATAGATTACTCTTTAGTCTCAAGATCTCATAAAATGAGCAATGTCATGCACGATTAAGAAGAACTTTTACACACACTGTAATTTTTCTTGCATACTGAGCAGTAGTTTGCAGTAATTTTTCAAGACAGCCATGCATATGAGTGCATCAAGAACAAAAAAATCAGTTCCCTGAAATAGAGCATGAAATATTCTTAAGAAAACCCTCACGCATATAAAAGGATACATCTTTTTATAAAATAAAATCCAAAATAAAATTTCTACCTAATCTTGTCTTTCTATTAGCAACCTTTTATAATATGAAATTTCAAACCAAAATTAATCAAGACAAAGCCAGGAGCTATTTAAACCAGACCATCCATGTACCCTGATGATGCAGATAGGAAAAGCACTGTGTGGAAGAACATGCCCAAACATTCACTAGATAGTAATTTGCAAACCTGAAATCAGCCGAACAGTTCTTCAAAGCTGTTGGCCATTCTGTTTGCAAGAAAATAGGTGTGCATATGCTAGCTTTATAAAGCCTAAACCTTCATGGGGTTTTACTCAATAATGCAAGTAAGGAGAGAATGTGTAGCATGCATGCTGCCAGGTATTTTTTACATTTTATTAAATAAAGACATCTAAACAAAAAGCCACATGAAATGCCTTAAGTAAGTGCCATGAATTTGCACCACTGGAAATGTACAGGTATGCTAAGCATCCCCATATTCCACTAATTTCAGGTAGAGGAATCAACTGCAGCTCCAAGGTTACCTCTGCAGAGCACCCACACTCGTGCAGGAAATGCTCTGGAGTCCAAGTCTGTGTCTCAGGCCCTACCACACATGGTAGAAGTGCAGATGACAGAAACAACTAAGCTAAGCATGTACTACCATGTCATAGGGAAAGGCACCTTTTAAAGCAGAAAGTGAATCCTGGTTTTCTACACTAATGGGCTCAGCAGGTGAGCTGTGTGGATCAGGGGGAGTTTTGGTCTTGAACTAAAGTTATATATATCTGAGATATATATATATATATATCTGGTATATATATACACCTGACATACCTGACCACTGTGCACCCTTTGGTGTGACAGTTACGTTTCTGAGGAAAAAGTAATCCTTAACATGGATCAGAGAAAACAAATAGTCTTAGACAGACCCAGGCAATGCAGAACACCTTCAACTTACACAAGTACTCAAAATCTGACAGCTTAATAAAGATTAAAGCACAAACCTGAACTGGGAAGATCGAAGTTAAAACTAAACCAATTTTTGTCTTTTTCATACATAAGCCTAAAATAAGTGAAAACACCAATGTTCAGCTTTAAGCTTTGTGCCATTTTTTTTGGCTTGCTCCTGTAAGAAAATATAACTTTAATACTTGCAAGTTTCAAACTAATCAGAACATTTTCACAATTTTAGTTTGGAAAATATGAGGCGTACACAGTTCCAGGGAATAGCCCTGCAGGGCTTTTTTTGGTTCCGTTTATTGTGCAACCAACTTTGCCACAGGCATTTCTGTCAGTTTGGAGTAAGGGAGTCTCGCTTAAGATTATCTGTCACTGCTATCCATCCACATCTATAAATCATTCTTTCCCTTGCTCCTCATGTGCAACTCACAGAGAATAGGTACACAGCAAAAATATCCACCTCAAAAGGAGTTCTGGGCTAACCACAGACTGAACCTACAGCATCTCTCCTCTTAATTCCTGGGTTATTTTTTGCTAACCCACAGCCTTGGGGTTACGCTAGCTGCCCAGGTTTTAGAGCCTAAAATAGAGTGATAAAACCTCTGAAGTTACAGATGCCAAAAGAATTACTGTAAACAAAGCGGCAGTAAAAGTCTAACGAAATGGTCTCAGATTAACAAATATGTCTGCAGCATTATTGGTACTGTACTGATATAATTATTTTCCCTGGTTTTAAAAGGTTTAGTCTTTGAATTAGTACAGTCAATGTATTCAGCCTACAAATACATGTCTGTCCAGATTGAGTATGTTTTTTGCACACTTGTGGACAAGATGTTGGCTTCATTTTACAACCAACATCTTGTCCACATCAGGGGAGCGTTCTCACACAGACATGCATACCATGTGGGCTACCTGCTGAGTTTTGGCAAGCTTGGCAGGCTACAAGAACATAAAGGGTAGGCAGTCATAGTGGAAAAAAAACTTCATGGGAATTTTTTTTTTTTTATGCTGTGAAAAAAAGCAAAAGGAAAAAGAAAAAAAAAAAGGCAAACTGTTTCCCAATGAACCACACTGTGAGCTGGCATAAGGAAGATAAGGGCAGGAAATTGGATGTAAAACTTGTGCATAGGTCCTTTAACAGAGGAGGCACTCTGCAAGTTGCCAATGTGACATACACATTTCTTTGCTAAAATTCAGCCACTTTTTTCTTTTTAATTAGCCATATGGAAAGTTGAAAGACTTGTGAACTTACAGCATCAATCCCACATGTTGAGCTTAATTTCTGAGAAGTTTGACTCAATCCTGAGTCTTTATTTTTTATAATCACATTTATACACCATTAGACAAAATAACACACGTAGAACAAGATACGCCTTATGCTATGAGCATAGTTCTATATTACTTAGCTCTTATATGAAGGTGCTAAAGTGTTTTAAATTAGGAAATGAAGTGCATCCTACAAGTGGTTGCATTTTAGTGTTCCACCTTGGTAAACTTTGCAAATATTGGTGTAGCCAACTATTCTTAGTTTGCCAGTATGATGTAGAAAGCAAAAGCAGAATAAAAATGACTGAAGCTCTAAAACCAGCCACAGCCGAAAGCAAAAAAATGCAACAGCACCACCTAAGGCCCAGTTAAGACACTGCAAAAAGCCATCTGAGAAGTTGCAGATTCCTTATTCGTATTTATACAGCTGTAACATGCATTATAAAATTGTAGCTTGGTATTTCTTCAAAGCTTGCGTACTGGCTAACCAAATCCTGATACATATTTATCCACATTGAGATTTCCATACAGCTCACAGTCCTGTATGAATCAAAGGGCGTGGGTTCAACTGCTAAATACATTTACACTCCTGATTTTTTCCACTCTTAAGTGATATTGCATTTCAAATACATCATGGACAAGAGACTTTCTTAAAGCATTTTAAATTAATGTGACAAATCATCTAGCCTAATTACCATTGGCCAAGTTCTGGAGCACACAAGTACCCTCAGACAGAGAGTTTCTATTTCCTCAAGTAACCAAGGTATCAAGGTCACTACAACCCTTAAAGTGACCAAACTTCTTCCAGTTTCCAGCCTGGGTAGACCCATGAGCAAATTTATAACCACTTGTTGTGCTAGCTATATGATTCCTTACTTTGGATAATTCCCTTCTCTGCTTGTTTACTTTTCACATAACATTTATAAAAACTAAGCTGTTCTCTGCTAGCCTTGGTTAGCTTCTAAAGGAGACTGAACTTCTCCTTAAACATAACTTTATTTCCTTCTCTATACCCCACACCAAAATGAGCCTCAATACTCACTGCAACAGCATTGGTCTCACCTTATTTCCACTGGAAGCACGCTCCCAACACATCACAGTTGGTCTTTCATGACTTGCACATTGCCATCAATTGCTGTACTGTGGGATGACTGAAGTGTTCAGTAATATGATTAAAGTTTGTGAGGAACACAAGCATGCTCAAGTTGCTTTCTATTTTATTCTCCTATTATTTTATAAGGAATTAATTTGTCACAACATATGGCATCATGTAAGTTTAAGACTTCATTAATCAATAAGTACGATACCACTACAGAAGACAGACAAGCGTTACCTCTTCCTCTGACCTTTTTCTTTCCTTGTCTGTAAATTAACACAACTCTAACAAAATCATGCAACCTTTCTACAAACATGCACATAAATGATGCAATCAGTTATACAGAGTTCTGCTAATGTAAGAGTTGTATTATTAATAGATAATCACGATGAAAAGGGAGGTTGACACCACATCTTCTGCTAGTATTGGTACTGGAGAGGTTATTGCGTGTTGCTCAGCTTACAGCTGTGAAACCTCATGTTGTCAGAAACAGTACTTGCAGAGAAGATGGCCATATGCAGAAAAACTAAGTCACTGAGGGTGTTTGTTCACACTGCCACTGAGGTGGGTGTACTTAATGCACCACGACATGAGCTACGGACTACTGGGAGCAGACCGCAGCTGTAAGAACTGTGAAAGGGGAGAGAGGGCTGCTTAAAAAGGTACCCAAGAGAAAGCAAGCAAGCCTGACTTAATATGCCCTCGTCCTTGTCCTGGCACTCAGCACCCCTTTTTGGCTGCCCCCTCTTATCCTAATCTGACAGATATACACCTGGAAAATAGCAGCCCAGAGGTTTTGCAGGGTGCAGAGCTGTCAGGCTTCCAGCGATTTGCCTCCCTTCTTTTCCCTATTTTATTCCAGGCACAACTCCAGCCACTGTCCCTTGTAGTTAGACTATGAAAGGAACTACTTGAAACCAAATTCCTAAATAATGCCCTCTGAGCAAATGTAATTCCCAACCTGCTTGCAAACACAGCCCCTTCACTGTGCAGAATTGAAGGTCACACCTTTCCAGGATTTGTTTATGTTATTAACACAAAATTAACAATACATTAACAATGTTAATTTGAAAACTCTAGCCAATACTTGGGCAGGGCAGATGTTTGGGTGCATAAAAATTGTGGCTTAAGTTAGTGCTTTTCAGCACTCACTGCCTGATGGTAATAGAAACAAACTATTTACATGCTGCAGTCAACACAGTGCTCTGCATTCCTTGTTGGCCTCAATTTCCTGTGCCCCAAGCATCAGAGCCCCATACACACTGTGTACCCACTAGCAAAAGGCTAAATACTACAGTGATAAACATTTCTGCTCCCTGTTACTCAAGTAGGGTAGCAGGTCACTTCATTATATAGAAACTTATCTTAAATAATGACAATGATATTATTGCAAGTGCTTGCCATGAGAGAGACCTGCATGACAAAAGATATTCAAGTGCTTTACTCTCCACAAACAACATACTTTATTATTGACGCACCTATTAAAATTAACTTTTTTCATGGGTCAAGGTGAAACATTTTCTAACTATGCCTTAGAGTCAATACTGACAAATTTTGCAATCCCTGGTCCAAAAGCTTTGCTCTTACACAGCAACCCAAACACCTCCCTTGGCCTCTTCTAAGACAAAGACAGAGTATCTCTTGAAAAAAACAAAAAAACCCTCCCAAAAAAGCCAACCAGCCACACGCACCCATTTAGAGAAAAACCTATGCACAAAGGTTATTAAATTTTAGTAAATGAAAATTATCTAACTTTCTGGAACTCAAATAATACTTCAACATATTTTACATTTCTTTCAATTACCCTTAAATTTTATATATTCCTAAGATTTTATAACGTTTTATTTTTAAAAGTATCATTTATCCATGCCTCATTCTCTCAATTTTACCTGAGGGAATTTCACAGTAATTAGTGCTCTCCTTAAGCAGATGATTACTAGAGTCCTAGCATTATAAAAAAAGAACCACAAACTCTGTTTCCCGAACCAAAATAGAGTTAAGCACAACTGCTGCCAACAGAAAAGTGAAAACATCAGCCACTCAACATGAAATACTCGATGCCACAAAGCAAATCAAAAAAGACTCTAAAATGCAAGTCTGCTGATCTTAAAACTTTTTTTCTTCAGCTGAGCAGAGTTGACAGCTTTCAGATGTAGACATTTCAGTAATAACTAACTACTTATTTAAAGAGTTCTTACAGAGACAAATAGTAAGATCTTCTTGAAAAGGAAAGCAATGTAGCAAATAGCACACATCATCTAAACATGGCTGCTGAAGGTGCTTTGTATTGCTAAAGAGATGTGAGATACCTAAATGGAAAACCATATTCTCTAAGTAGCTACTGCATCCTAGCATCTCTTGAAACTTCTTTTTGAATACAACATACATCTATAATTTACCTTTGCACTAGCTTTTTTCAAGAAAACGTTCTATGTTCATAAACATATGGATTCTGTATCCTTAAGAAGCTATAGGTGAATATGAAAGTGCTGAAGCCTTAACAGACTGGTTTGCAAATGGCTTTCAAAACCATTTTTTCAAAGTTGCAGATTTTAATAAATGGATTTCTTTAATTAAATAAAAGTGTCATAAACTGTCCACGTGTGAATAAAAAACAAGAGCTGTGTTAAATTAGAAGTGCAGCATCTTACTAATGCTAACAAATTAGGTCTGCCTTCAGGATAGAGTATTTCTCTCTTTAACATGCCAAATTACTATGGTGGTGATAGGAATGGAACAGTTATACTAAATCACCTTTTTAAAATTAATATTTCTTTGCAATCAATTAGGAATGAAATTCAAAATTTAAACAGCTACTGAGTACAGGCACTCCTGCACAGCATTATCTTCTTTCATAAAGAATCTCATTTTAGACATATGATCTTTTTGCCAATATTACATGAAATTAGCATGGTAAATATTGAAATAAAATGTTTCTTAAGTACTACTTGGCCTAATTTTTTTGCAAGGCCGCACTTAATCTTTATTCTTCTGTAATCACTTTATTGTGTGACCCTGACAGCTTGCTACTGCTGTGATAAATTATCTGACTCAAGTCAGATTAAAAATGCAACCCTGAATCCTAATTACCTCGGCAGATCCGCTTAGTAATAACATTTCTTGTCAATTCTGGAATCAAATCATGAGTGTCGATTGCAACAAACGCCTGGGCCCCTCAGAAAGCAGGCTCCCCAGAATGCTTTCTTATCTGTAATATGTAAATCTCAGATGCTCTGTACCCTTGGTGACCTTTTATTAGCAAACTGACAAAATGATAAAGCTAGTCATGGCAAAACTCCCACTACTAGACAATTACCCACTGCAGTTCCAGTCCATGGCAGATCAACAACAGACCTTACAAGTCACCCAAACCAGTAGGGTTTAGCATTGATTTCACATCAGAAGGGAATAGCAATGTAATTTTGACCCAAAGGATTAGAGTTTCTCTCCTTTGTTTTTCCTCTTCAGTATGATGCCTATCATTGTTTTTTAAAAAAAAATGAAAACAATTTATATACTTTTTAATGTGCATATATAAAAAAAAACAAGTGTTGGGAAAGAATTGTCTGCTTCAAGAACTTACTAAACTGACATAATTTCCACTGAAGAGCATCAATAGGATTGAAACAACACGGAGCTCCCTCCTGTTGCCTGACCATACTGTAAATCTTAATCAGAACTGAAAACCTTAAGGTGAGAACTGGTTTCAGAGTCCAGGACATCCATCCTTGGCAACTTACTAAGGCAGATAAAAAGTAAGCAAGTACCAAAAGCATGAAAAGCAAGTAACCCTTTCATCCACAAAGATTACCGATCAGGATTCTGCAAAACATTTGTATCTGCGTGTACAGATGTTTTGTAGATAAATACAGCTCAGTCTCCAGAACCATCCTACAAACTCGTGACATCTTGCAGTGCCTGCATTAAAACACTATACACATACAAGGCTAACAAATATGGTAGAGAGAAAAACGAGTTGAAAATTGTTCAGCACAGTTCAATCTTCCAGCTCCCTCAGAGCTTTCCAGAGATCCCTACACCAGAGTATCATCCAATAAGTCTGCAACACACCCACAGATGTTGTGCTAGAGATTTAAAATTGGAAAAGTCTGCTCTGATTTTGGCACTAGTCACTCCATTCCAGCTACCTTCTGGCTGGCTGCAATTGATAAAAGCATCAGGCTCTGCAGGATGCAGTATTATTCAGACCCTGTGATTTAAGAAGCTGATGCATATTTGCTTTATAATACAACTTATTTCTGAAAGTACAACTTACCCACTAAAATTACTTAGGATTTTCTCATTTGCATGCAATGAGATATTTGGGGAGTGCACGCTGAGCTACAATTCCTACAGTCTTGTTACCATGGATATGGTTGTTTAAACAGTACAAGAAAGAAATAAACTATGATGATGTGTTGCATTTTGGGAAGATAATTCTTATGTAACTCTGACAACCAGCATTCCCATGTCATCAGCTCCTGCAAAAGAGGTGTGGACACTGTGGAGAAAAGTAAGAAATGTATGGGGGCGATGTTTCCATTCAATCAATTCCCAATATGCATTTGCTATTCTGAAGTGGGGTAAAATCTGTATCTTCTTGAAGAAAGGGAAGATTAATGAATCCTTTGGACAGATTTCAAAGTGCATGATAAACACGCAAACTGTGGTGTCTTTTCTGCAAAAGAAAACTTACAGGGCAGATAGGAAACCTATGAATCCCATAAGAAAGAAAGAAAGTGACAAAAGGTGGATGCTGAATACTTCAACTAAGATGTGGGCTTTAGAAAAACTCTTGAAGTAAAAAAACTACAGCTTTTTGCTACATTTTTGTCCACAGCCTTATTTGTGATGGTCATTGTGTCCAACGTTGTTCAGTTTTGAGCCTACAAAACACAGCATCAGCAAGTGCAGGAATAAGGAACTTAAATCGACTGGCAACCAACATTTATACTCACGAAGTAAAACTAAAATTCCACCCAGTCTTGCACACTATTTTATAAGTTCTGAGCTCAGTTAAATGATTCCAAATGCTGAGCAACAACTCTATCTCACCATATATGAAAAACTTGCAAAGACTGTGCCAGTTTATAAATCAAGACGATGGAACAGATTCAAATGTCTGTATCAAGTTGCCTAACATTCTTCCAATAACATATCCACTGAAACAGTTCCACAGCAGAGAGGAATATTTGGTTCAGACACGATGGTTCTCTGAAGTGAAGCAAGGAGATTGCAATTCCAGCTGCAAATGGAATGAAATAATTCCTAAAACTTTGAGAAAAAAAATTAAATATAAAAGGCTTTGAATGATGATATTTCAGCATAGCATTGTTTCTTTTTTAATAAGTGAATTCAGTATAATGACTTGATCTTTGTGCCAATAGTATGTCAGATTAATATAGCAAATACTGAAATCAAGTGTTCACAAGTTCTAGATCGCCTGATTTTCTTTCAGGCTTCATTTAGCCTTTAGTGATCACACTCTAAAAGTACTCTTTGTTTTCCTTTAAAGAAAATGTTCTGGATTGCTTTTTAATGGTTACCTAATTGCTTCCTTTGCTGAACTACTAGCTGTTTTTTGTAGCTTTAGAGAGCACCAAGTACAACCATGGCACTTGAAACAGACGAAGCTGATTCCGGATTGGAAGATTCACACCATTTCGCCTTTTGACTTAAAACCAGAATTTCCCTTTGTTCTTTGGATGCCGAACTAGTTACTACAGTAATGCTATAGAATTTCCACATCCTCTAGTATAGCTGACCCAAGAGCATTAGGCAGTATAAAAACATTCAGTATGAAAGAACAATGGAAGTCATGTAACTAGGCATCTTTCACACTCTTGCTGGAAGCATATCCATCCTGAAGTTTAGCACCAAAGATCACACTACACATATTATGCTGTTCCCTTTTCCCTTGTGCTTACACACATTCAAAAGCAATAACCAAAATACTCAATTCACATTCACACGCAGTAAAGAGAAGAATTTGTGCGGCAAACTGTAGCTATGTCAATTAAAATACTTCTACCGTCAAGCTATGCTCAAATCAGGTTTCAATTTGTACTCCTTAAATATGAGATTACTGTAACCATGTTTGGCATCCAGAAGTGCAGATCTGTCCAGAAAATGCCATGCTGCTCCCCTCACTGCTTGATTTTTCATATACAATATACTACATACATCCAAACCAATTTGTATTCCACATAATGCATCTCAGGCAATGAAAGCTACAGTGTCGGCTCCGCAGGATGCGTCCTTCATTTAGACTTCAAACCTATTAGCACAGCTCCACTGCCTCTCTAATATTGCATTTGTGCTCTCACATGAGAAGCAGAGAAGGGAGAGGGATTCCTGTGCTGCAGAAAGGGAAACCAAAAGGGCCAGTACTAAAGGAAGGCAGTCCCTTCTGGTTTTTACTGCTTCCTTTCTCCCCAGTAGCACAGAGCAAATATAAAAGTTTGCCTTTGACCTGACTCCCCCCATGCTGCTGTAAGACCACACACCCTTGCCTGTAGATATGCTGCATGGAATCATGCTTCTGCCAAAGGATGGAGTGGCTACATACCAAAAAAGTTTTTACAGCAAAAGACTGCATTTGTTAAGTTCACATGCCTGGGAGAGCATATGGCCCCTAATCCTTCATGGTTTTCTAAACTGTTAATGATATACTTATTAAAATACTTAATGGTTGTATCTGTAATGGAGGTAAATTTCACTGAAGATGAGGTAACTAGGTTACCTGAGCTGTTCTCCAAGTGAACTCTCAGAGGCACACTACCCAAAGAAAAATGATTCACATGAACTTGGGTTAGTCAGCAACTAAGTATTTGGTGACCGATACTCCAACTTGTGGTGTTTAACTGACAGCTATATATGACAGATACAGTCATCTATACCTACCTGAGCTCCCTCTTCTGTTTTTAGTTCGAAGTACAGTACTGCTACTACAGATCATCACAGCGAGTAAGATCTTGGGAGACGCTACCTCTTAGTGAAGAGCTGGTAATGGAAGAGAAGAAATGTAACCCTTTGCAAGCGACAACATTTTCCTCCTTTCAAAGAAAACCACCACAGCCCTGTAGCAGCTATCTCCATCTCTCCCACTCTTCATGGCTGCTAAGTACAGGACATCATCTTGAGAATGACAGGAGGGCATCGAATTTCTCCCACTGGCCACTTGTAAAGCCACAGGTTTCCTTTCACAATGTTCTTCTGTCTGCAGCATTTCCCTGGAGAGCTGAAAAAAGCCAGAGCTGGTGGAGTCTCTCTGCAGCAGTGCCAGAGCTTGGGTACTTAGCAAGCACTCTCACACAGTCCTAACTTTGGCTTCCACTAAAGGGCATGCATTCTTCTAATGGTGACTGCCCTTCCCACTGACTCCAGAAGGTTTCTTGGGCGGCAATAACCACTACAAAGTCTTTCATGTGGGACAGAATAAACTCATCCTGAGGTACAGGCTGTGCACTAACTGGATGAACAGCAGTTCTTCAGAAAAGCACCTGGGGACTCAGGTGGTCAAGGAGCAGAAAAGGAGCCAGCAGTGCATCGTGGCAGCAGAAAAGGCTAGTCTTGGCCTGTATCACATTTAGGACAACAGCAGCCAGGGGGTTGAGTGAAGCCATTACTCCCCTCTACATAGCACTCACGAGGACAGATCTGGAAGAATCCTCTTTTGTAACCCTAACTAAGAAGGAAGGTGATAAATGGGAGCCAGCTCAGCAAGGAAGAACTAAGACAGTTGAGGCTGGACAATGGAAGACGTGAGGAAGCTGAGCAAACTAGCTGGTTTTATCTAGCTAGGAGTTTGAACCAGGCTCTCTTCAGAGGTGTGTGCACATCAAAGGGGCAAAAGTCAACAGAAAAGTTTTTAACACAGAATATTTTGATTTTGTATGAAGAAAAAGGTTTCACAACAGCACACTGACACTGGAAAAGGCTGCCCAAACAGACAAGATCCTAATCAACCTCACTTAACTCTGAGGTTAATCCTACCTGGGGTCGCAGGCTAGACTACAAAACCCCTCAGGATCCTTTCCAACCTAAGTTATTCAGTATTTAGAAAAGGGCAGTTATCCTTTCTTCCTTAGAGAAAAAAGAAAATGTCTTAGAATAACCCTCCCAATCACAACATTTATTTAGATAGTCAATGCTGGATCTCATCTTAAAACCAAGCTATTAAATCTACTTTAAAACCTCTACTGTATTCTTCAGTATGCCAAGAGCCCAGTTTCCTGCTAAGGTCTGGGTAACAGGATTACCAAGGCTCTATCAATTATTCTATTAAAACAAAGATCCCCTTTGATGTTAAATACTTTAAGGTTCCCATTTGGAAGGCAAAAAAACTTTAGCCTACTCTTAATACATGTAAAATGTTACCTAGTGAGAGACTAGTGTACATTATTTTTTTTAGCACTGTACTCCTCTGAGGTTTCATTATGTGACATTTTCATTCATTCCAATATAAAGTAAGTTTTAGAGTATTTGGAATTGTAACGCACAGACACATTAATCACCAGCCTAATACATGTCCTGTGTAGTAGCTTTATTATCTTTTCAAAGCAGAGCTGTAAAAATAGAGAAACTGTGATCTTTTATGCTATCCTCTAATAACGTTATTTTAAAAATGCTATAAAATGGTTTCATTTTTTTTCCAAGCTACAGCTTAATGCAACTAACTCTTGTACATCCAAAACAGTAAAGTCTGAATAAGTAGTTTTAAAAGTCCCCGTGGACTTGTAATCTAGCAAGAGGGAAGAACTCTAACCGCTAGAGACAGAAATGGGAAGGAATCCTGAGTTTCAAGTTACAAAACATGCCTGTTCTTTTGTCATGCTGACGAGGCACCGCCTTGCAAAGTGCTTTCACTTCCGTGATAAATTTTATATGTCTATTCCTTTATGCCAATATCTACGTATTCAGGGCAAGGGTTGGCTATTTTCCTCTTCTTCAGGCTCAGGATCAGCCTAACTCCCCAACCACTTAAATTAACGAGTATTTTACTGTGTCAATGTAACAGAGCCTTAGACTTCTGTCCTCTTCCATGCTAGGCATGAAGGAGACCAGCCATCAAGGGCAGAGCACCTTGCACTTCATGTTCAGAGGAAATGAGCTTCCAGGTTGACAGTGATCCCCTTACTCCCTGCTCCTCCTTCTGCAGATGCAGGAGGGTATATTCACATACTTATGGCTTTCAAAACATACCACTTTCAAAGAGACCTGAAACTCCAACTCAATTTCGAACAAAGCCAAAGTGTTAAAAAAAATCCAGGCTGGTAATAAGAACAGCAAATTTACAGCAGGCTTCAAACCTGGTCCATCATTACATGCCACTGTTTGTCATAGTCTTTTCAAGGTGGTGGCAGTGTACATTAATCAAAGAGAAAACCTGAATTATGTGCAACCTTAACACCTAAGCCTTGGGCAAGCCAGCACTTACGGACAGAAATCTGTCACAACTGTGCAACTCCCCTGACGGGAGACACAGTGGAGGTATTTGCATGAAGTCAGGGTTGAAGAAAACAGGTTTTCTAACTAAACAGAGAGGATTCATTGGTATAAATCCAGCACTATTATAACAGCCTTTTGCCAACTGAGCAGGAAAGCCACCTCTCAGCTCTGTATGAAACAACCAGCCACCTACTCCCAGTGACATATCCTAGGGCTCTGGCCAGCACACTGGTGGGCTTCATGTGACCACTAACCCAAAGCTTGAGATGTTTCTGTCATTTTCTGAAGAGTCTCCAACTCCCTCAACTTTCTCCCAGTGAAAACTAAAATTGCAACAGTGAAACAAAATAAAGCTTTCATCTCACCAAGTATCATTCTAAATCCATCATTCAATGGGTCTTTCTTTCAATATCCAGAAATTTCACCCTGGGCTTGAGAAGTTTCATTTGAGAAGGTTCAATAGGAAGCTATCGGCTTTTGTAGTAAGTTTCAGTTTGGACAAACCAGGGTCTTCCTAAGAAATGGATGTAGGTTAAAAATGTTTATTATCTTTCTCAGGGAAGAGAAGGGCACATATTACTCTGAAGCAACTGTACCTCTAGCAAGGCCCTTGGCCTGAATTAACCACTCAGAAGTATTTTGGGACAGACGCAATCAAGACCCTACTGTAGTCTGCAACCAAACCCAACTAGATGGTGGCCAAATGGAGATAGTTACCGTTTCTATACGATACTCCACAGTAAAAAGTGAGTCCCTCGACATCACCAAGAAGCTGAGGCTGTTGGCATTCTGGAAGACAGCAGTGTTCATGTTATGAACAGTTGTGAGGCACATCCCCCTTCCTCTCTACCACCACTCTTAGTTTTTTAATTCCTTCCTCCTACTTTTTTTACTCAGAGATATTCTAAACCTTCAAAAATTAAAACCATTTATCAAAACAAGGACAAAATTTAACTAATACTTCACTGAACCCTCTAACTGGGTGGAAAAAAGATGAATTCGTCCACTTTTATTTTTACATCTGGCAAAAAGCATGGAATTTGGGTATTTTGTGCCAAGTTTTGACTAGAAATGATTTTTTTACATCCAAGTAATAGGTGACTGGGGAAATGAGTGACTTAAAATGCAAATGTGGGGATATTAATTATTGTTGCTATTGGGACATTTACAAGAACAGCGTGGCACTATTTTAGAACCAGTAATGCCCAATCTTTTAAACCTACTGTAACAAAAATAGAACTAGAATAAAAGCAAGCATTAAAAAGTGAATTCCCATAATGTTTCAGTTTGTTTTGTCTGAAAATTTATTTGAAGTCTGGAAATGCCTGGTGCCCGTATTCAGTATTCTATAACTCAATTTGCTCAACAAGAAGGGCAGTATTTTAACAAGGTGAAACAATTTCCCGATTAAAGCTGCTTCATCAGTACTAAAAAACTCACGGAAAAATATCTAATCTTTATAAGGCAGAGACTCATAATTTAACTGCCAAGAACACATGAAAAGTGTAATTCCTTTTTGCTGGTTTAGTGGTAGCATGTGGTGATAGCAAAGCATTTAGCATAAGCCAGAATTTGCTCCCACTTTTCTTTCCAGGCATGTAACAAATATCTGATGGCTATGCAAATTTCACCCAAAGCAAAGTTATCCCAGCTGGCAAGCCATACATTAAAAGGTAAATTACACAAAGCTGGGGCCATCTGGACTAAAATATTCTCCTGTCAGTAGGATTTCAAGCTCACTAATTCCAGAGAGCTAAGGACAATATATTAAGTGCGGACAATGACATTTTGAGGCGTGGGCTTTATACCAATCACCATTTAGAAAAAGAAGAGAACAGACTATAAATCAATTTTGGTATTTTCTTGGAATAGAATTTCTGAACCATATATAACCTAGCTGTGGCTGTATTGTATACATACCATACATACAAGTTCATAAATGCCCATCTTCTGACAAATGGCAAGTTCAGGGAGCCAAGAGATCTAACCTATTACATGAATGGCAAGCACAAAAAATTTGAAATTTGAAAGATTTTTCCCAGCATATATATTTTCACACAGCTGTCAGTACTGCATGTTTCTGTGCAGACTTTTACTGGAAGGCTACCTTTAACAGAGCACCTTGACTATCAAAGGCTATCAAAGCAGAAGAAATACGTAGGAAAAGTTGAAGGCAAAAAACCTAACCAAATCTTTAATAAACCACAGCAGAGTCATCACTTATGTGACTGGAAATTTCTGCATTTAATTCACATTAAATTGCCCATCTTGTCCAGTCCTGAAAAACTAATCTCTGTGTTATGTATTATGGAATTTTAAGTAACATCTGTTTCATTGAAATTAAATTAACATACTTCTATTTGATTAGCTTATTAACTGTAATTCTCAATATGCTGCAGAGCAGACACCAACTAGAGCAATACAGTTGACAACACCACCTGTCTGGTATAAAGTACTTTTATCATAGACATGGAGGGATTTGTCAAGTCAGCCAAAGCATCACAGATTAGGAAGTGACACAGGCCTAAAAATGACTTGCCTCAGATCATGAAGCAGATAATTGATGGGATAGGGAACAGAACCTGTGCATCTTGACTCACAGCCTCATACTTTTCCTAATAGGTTTTCCAAAAATCAAACAATGGAAGGAAAGAGCAACTTGTGCAACTTGTAACTTGTACTACATTAACAGAGACAGTACTTGAGGAAAAATACATTTAGGCATTTCACATGCTACTGGGAATATTTATTATACTTGTCCTCCCATTTCCACAGAAAAACATTTCCCATTTCATCCCCACATGAGATAAACTGAACTGAAAGCGTACATTCATCTTAACTTGGCTCCTGTCAGTGATTTTCAATTTAGTAACAGTGACTGAAATGGTCTTCAACAAAAGTATGGTAGAAGGAATTTCATGCAAAACACCTCCCTTCCTCTACAGCTTACCTGACACTGTTTAAAAAATACATATTCTTATTCTCAAAGTTACAATATGTAAACAGGGGTAAAGAGCAAATATGGCCTTCTTGCAGGCCTCACTTTATTCTCCTTTCATTCTTCCCTTCTATCTGGTAATACCAGATCACAGATAAGCTAAGGAAGTGTGGGCTTGATGATCAGGTAGTGAGGTGGATCGAGAACTAGTTGAAAGGAAGAAGGCAGAGAATTGTGGTCAATGGAGCAGAATCTAGCTGGAGGTCTGTGACCAGTGGAGTCCCTCAGGGGTCAGTGCTATGTAGTATTTTCATCAATGACCTGGATGAGGGAACTTAGTGTACCCTCAGCAAGCTCGCTGAGGATACTGAACTGGGAGGAGTGGCTGACACACCAGAAGGCTGTGTTGCCATTCAGGGAGACCTGGACAGGCTGGAGAGTTGGGCGGGGAGAAACTTGATGAAATTCAACAAGGGCAAGTGTAGAGTCTTGCATCTGGGGAAGAACAACCCCATGTACCAGTACAGGTTGGGGGTTGACCTGCTGGAAAGTAGTGAAGGGGAAAGGGACCTGGGGGTCCTGGTGGATGGGAGGATGACCATGAGCCAGCAATGTGCCCTTGTGGCCAAGAAGGCCAATAGCATCCTAGGGTGCATTAGAAAGGATGTGGTTAGTAGGTCAAGGGAGGTTCTCCTCCCCCTCTACTCTGCATAGGAGGGTCCATGTGAACATCAGGAGAAACTTCTTTACCATGAGAGTGACAGAGCACTGGAACAGGTTGCCCAGGGGGGTTGTGGAGTCTCCTATGTTGGAGATATTCAAGGCCCACCTGAACAAGTTTCTGTGTGATGTAATTTAGGTTACCCTGCTCTCGCAGGGGGGTTGGACTAGATGATCTTTTGAGGTCCCTTCCAACCCTTAGTATTCTGTGATTCTGTGATACCCTATGCTACTCCCCACAGCAATGAATCTTTTGATATCCTATCAACATCTCTTAACCTACATGACACTTCTTAGATCACATCTTAAATAGCATCTCACCAAATCAAATCTAAGTGATCAGCCCTGTCCTTATTGCCTCAAAGCATTGAGAACTAGAAATACTCTAAAGTTATTCAGAGAAAAAAACACTACAGAGGCACAGTATGAGCTACATTAATTTCATTTTCACAGAAAATCAAGAGGAGGAAAAAAAAGGGAATACAAACATGCTGGCAGACAGCAAGAGCTACAAGACTAATGGCAGAGAGTTCATGCAGCTCTGAGCTGCTTTGGCTAAAGTGCTCCTCAGGGACTATCTAGTTTTGTCCTCAAAGTTTTACCACAGAGATGATAATGAGAATGCTACTTTCTGTGAACTGTCACTCTCACTGAAAGCCTTGTCAGTACACTCTCATTTTGTATGTACAGTTTTCAGGCTTGGTACTCAAAGGTATAAATGTGATTATCTAGCCAAGTCTTCAGCATCTGTCACTTGAAAACTGGGGTTATAGTTCAGATACTGTGGACTAGTTGTTGAAAGGTAGCAGAAAACTTTTGCCTACATGTGAAATAAGCATACAGATCCATCTGAAGACTCACTGCGTGAGACAGACAGCATTCAACCTTTTAGATACTATTCTCTCATGAGATCTGCTGTTGTCTGCAGCGCTTTGTATCTTCAGTAAGATGGGTGCCAAGATTTAATTTGGGAGGTTTCCTGGGTATCTGAGTGACTAGTCTTATTTTAAGCTCCTCCTAGAACTATTTCTACCTTATGCTGTTCCTTACAACTCACACTGAACTGGCATTATAGTAATGCACTTGATTTCTCATATATGTTTAGTGAATTCCCCAGGGACTAACCATTAGTTCTGGGAGGTACTTTGAGAAATGTTAGAGCACCAAACAGAAAGCTGCAGAGAGTTTTCTATTAGATTATATGGACAGAAAACAAATTGCCTATGACCAGCAAAAAAAACGGAAACCTGCTTTCTCTAAACTTGTTCGTCAAGGCTACTCCAGAGCTGGGCTGCCAGACAGCATTTAGCAGCTGAGCCCCTTCCCTCAGTACCCAGAGCATTCATTTGGGTCTTGCTTGTCCAGCCAAGAACTTATTAGATGAAGATTACATTAATTTATCTAACTTTTAAGACCTTCTGCCCTACTGTTAAGCTCAGTAAGAAATGGCCAGCAGGTTCCACAACTCTGACTGGCATGGAGTATGGCAGGTTCCCAGAAACCAGGCTTCTTAAACATGTTTTGGGAGATCTCTTTTTATTTGTAATTGAATTTTCTTTTGCCAGGTACATTTCCACATACTTTGGAACTAAAACCAAAGTTCAGTAGCTAGCTACTTTGATTTCAGCATTGTTGACAGAGAAATAAGATGGGAACTATTTGTTAGCGGCATTACCTCAGAAGAATGATGCCAAATCCTGGATATCCAAACATGAATCCATGAGCCTTCTCCTTTGACACAGTGCTCACAGGGGAGACCTGAAAGCACCAATATCAGCAAGTATCTTCTAAGGATGAGGAAACAACAATTGTCAGCGATGCCCAGCACTGAGAAGATTACATTTACTAGAGATGATTCAAAATAGAAAGCTTTCCTTTTACATCTACTCAACACAATCCAGAAATAACCCTTCAACGAGAAATAAAGTGCCACACTTCACTTACTGCCAAAATGAAATACTGCCCCCCCCATCATATTGAATTTGGTTTGTGTAACCCATCCCTTGAATTCCCCTTTCTTTGTATGTTTGTCATCCTATAACTCAGCTGATCCAGTCTTTCATTCCCCCCAAACTCACACTTAAAAATTCTCCCTCATTTTCCCCTGACTAGAAGAAACTCTCTACAAAATTCACATGTGTGTACCTGCACAGGGAAGCTATCTTCACTTTTACTCATTGGCCTTTCACTGTCCTCTCTTGCCTATCAACAAAAGCCCCACCTTGTATGGACAGTCTGATCCTGACACTTCCACTGAAGCCCGGTAATGACTAAGAAGGACTTCATCAAGTGTGATGGAAGATCCTGCCTACCCCTGTCTTTCCTCTTTATGCCTTTCGCAACATGAAAGCCTCTTTCTGTCTCCTTTCTACACGATGATACTGTCAAACCACTTATCCCAGCTGACTTTTTAAAATCCCTTTACAAAGGCCTCAATGTACTTCCACTGGAGTTTGAATAAGCAATGTCCAGCTTTTACTGAAGTCACTAGTGGTGTGAAATGACTGAAGGCTGAAACCATATGAAACCAATACATTTCTTGTGGTACTTTCAATGCACAGTAAGTGAGCACAGATTGGCTGCAAATTCAACCCAGACCTACAAACCTCAGCAAATGTTCTTGTGAACTTGATCCAGCCTTCAGGTTTGTTTCATCCAGTTTCAGGTTTCATTGTGAAAGTTTCACTGTGCCTTACATGCTGCCGCAATAAACAGTGTCTCAAACAAAACGAGGATGTCAGTAAAAATGAAGAACTCTTCAGATAGCAATGTTTTAGTTTTATGCCATATGTGAGAACAGGCACTGACAAGCAGTATGCATACAATTACTGCTAGTACAAATCAAACATTGCTCTTGGTTAATGGACTTCTACTTTATCACGATTTTTGCCAAGAAACTATTTTCAAGAAATGTGAATGGAATACCTTTGTGTCACAGCCCTTTCCTTTCCACATCATAATCATTTACTACGAAACTGTAAGCCTTTTCACTACAACATGTGCACAAAACCCCAGCATGCTTTGTAGACATTCAGGATGCGAAATGACGAAGCCCAAATGAAACAGTATTTTCTGCCTGCATGTACCATCACTAAGGTAGAAATGGGAAAGGAAAATATTATTGACAAAACTGAACATCTTTTATGTATCACATGAATACAAAGCCAAAATGCACTCAATTTCCTAGCTCACTGAACATACAACATTTTTCCTATAAAGCTTGTACTACTGGCAACGTTTCCTCACTTCTAAACCATATTAAAACAATAATTAAAATAAAAATCTTTGGACTTACTAGAGTTTTGGGAAGGGATGAAGGTTCTTATTTTATATTGCATATCATGTAAGCAAAACCTCATAAATTTTGTAGTCTGAAATAAAAACTAAATCTCTGTTACACTGGGTGTCATGGTTTAGTGTGGGGTGTCCCTGCCTATGGCAGGGGGGTTGGAACTAGATGATCTTAATGTCCTTTTGAATCCTAACTATTCTATGATTCTATGATTCAGTTTTGGGAATTATTTAATCCCTGCACAAATATATTGTTAAAGAAGAAATAAGCTTCATAGTATCAATGGTCAAAGTCATGCAGGAAAATAACCAACTCTGATCTCTCACAAGGAACATGCTGTTGAGATGACTGTAGTCCTCATTTATGGATACGGGATTTGTAAGAAAAGTAAAATAGAAACTGTGACAGGAAGTTTCCTGTAACTGACTTCAAGGTGGATACACCTGGAGACAATGTATACTCCAGTCAAAGGCTCTTACTGGCCCCAAGTCCAATGGGAAAGCACTATTAACTGAAAGGGATGTGCACTGGTTTCCAGTAGAGCAGTGGTACTGTCTACAGCTTGCAGCCTAGCTGTGCCGAGTTACACTGTTCTTGCTGAACCAGATGGATGAAATCAAAACTACCAGCAACATTTCACAGGCCCTTAAAATGTACTATGCAAATGATTATTTATGTGCACAGGACCTTAGATGCCAATAAATGAGATTGCACTACATGGAGCATTAAAAGACAAATTAGGAGTTGTTACCTATTGATTGTAAGTTTCTTCTACTAGCACAAAGAAGAAAATTTTCGTTTTATGTAACTGCACTGCAGGTTTCTATAAACCTTTTTTTCAGCTTTCTACATTTGTCGTGGTTTAAACCCACGCAGCTCGTTCACTCACTCAACCCCCCTTTCTTGCCCTCCCCTGCTTCCAGAGAGATGGGGGGAGAATCAAAAGAATGCAACTTCCACATGGTTGAGATAAGAACAGTTTAGTAACTAAGGTATAACACAAATCACTGCTGCTACCACCAATAATAATAATGATACAGGAAAAGAATACAGCATCCCATCAACCACAACAGATAACTCACAACACCCCACCAACCGAGTGCTGACCGACCAACTCCTCCAACCCCTCCTTCCTGCCCCCCCCCCCCTTTTCCTCCTCACTCCCAGAGGAGTGGGAGGAAAATGGGCCGAAGAACTCCCACTGGTCAGATCTGCCGTTATCTCAACCCTTCGTGCCCCACGTTGGGCGCCAAAACCTGTCGGGGTTTAAACCACGACAACATTAAACAGGAAACAACAACAAAGAGCAACCTCTGGGTGCATAAAGAACTGTAGAAGAGAAATCAGTAGAAAAATTATAAAAAATAAAGGGATATGTTTTGTATGGCAAAAATAATGGGAACAGGAAAGCTAAGTACTACCTTGTGTGTACTTGAAATCCCCCCCAAAATGTCATTTTTACAGTATATTTAACAAATTATGAGAACTACAATTAGCAAGAGGTATTTTTTCATTATTGAAAATGGTAACACTCTTGGTTTTCTTAGTTAGGAGCTGCTATACAGCACTGGGTGCAAATTCAGGGCATTTCTAGAATCTCAGCTTTGGTAACAGATAGCATTTCTGTATTCGGTCAGATCCCAAAGATCATATTAAAAGCATAAGTGCAAAATCTGAACACTGGAAATATTCAAAACAGGCTTTTATAGTCAAGCTCTGTGGTTAGAAAGTCAGCATCAGCCCGGATAATCCTCTATATAGAGGACAGAAACTGTTCAGCTACCTCTAGCAGACAGCATTGCCCAACTGACCAGGTTTAAACTGCTTAAGAACTTTTGGTAAATACTGACCTTTTAGAAATGGCATGTGAGCAAATTAAGAGACAGTAGAAAAGGAATTCATTCATAGATGCATAGACCTTGAGCAGAAGGAAGTTTTGGGTTGGTTTTTTTTTTAATCCTTTATTAAGAGTGTTTCACACTGGAAAGTTGTTTAGGGAAGGAAACTGCTTTCAACAAAAACTCTGGTTTGTTGAAATTACTTTACATTGTGTGCACCAGCAGCAACTTAACACAAATTGCCATGGAATGCCCCACCACCACAGGAGCTATGGGTAGCTAGATGTTAATAGGAATGGTCCTGCTATTCACACTACAAAAGCCAGTAATGAACCTAACCTACCCTACTTCAAGAGCTCCTGTGAAAAGTTACTGATTTAAGGCACATGGTCAATCTCCAACATGGATGGTGGCAAATATGAAATGTTACTTATATGCCACTGTGGAACGACCCGCCTTTTCTGCACCTCCATCCAGACTGCCTCTTCATCAGCCTGTAAGGAGGCACCAAGATTATACACCTTCCTCAAGGCCATAAACTGCTAGAATTCCTCAGCCAGTTGCAGAGGGGGATGGACATAAGAGACAGTGGCAGAAGCCTGAAGAAGCTGGAGGCAGCAGGAAGAGCAGAGAATCTGCCAGCTACAAAGTATCTGTGATCAATAAGCTTCATTGTTACAAACAAAATATGCTGTAGGCCTTATTATGCTGGTTTCATTAGTAGTAATTTTGTTATTATGGTTAACACACCTGACAGATTAAGAAGGGCCAGGAAAAGATTACATGGAAGAAAAGCTGGACAAACAACAAAAAAAGCACACCAAGTCGTCTGCGACCCCCCCCCCCCGATTCAGTAATTTCAGTCTAACTGCATTAAAAGAAAGTCAGAGGGAAATTACTCAAATCTTCACTATTCCCAGAATGCATCTCCATGTTGGTACAGTTGACAATGCCAAAGCTGTAGAACATGTACCACAATCCACAACTCCTTCCTTCTCTGTTACAGTGTCTTTCACATACATTAAAACAGCTACTCTAATTAGAAATTGCTAGATAGTAAACAGCCATGCAAGGCAAACACACAGCAATTCCTCTGTAAATCAAGGCCAAAGCAGCAGTGTCAACCCCTGTGGACCATCTACACCTGTAGATGGAATTAATGTTTTAATTATTTGCATCTCTGCCTCTATCCTCATATACCACCTGGGGAAAAAAGATGTGCCTGATTTAAGAAAAAACAATAACAACAAAGAAAGAAAACCTTTCTCAGTTCTCTAGGAAATTAGAACACGAAATCTAGTGTCTGCAAATGCATTGCTTTAGGGAAAACAAGACTCAGAAAGTATTAAGTCTGCCTGAATAATAGTACTATAACCAAGTAAAGTAGTAAAGGCTCCCTTGTTGATTGCCCCAAGCCAGCTTTTGGACTGGTTCAGGCCACCTTAATCCAATACAGGTCACTTGAACAGTGTGTATTGCCAACATACACCACAAATATTGTTATAATACATTGGAATAGATTTTAGCGTTAAGACTTTCAGAAGTCAAAAGTATGTTACTGTCCACCTGCATTCATAAGCATGTTCAACAGCTATTTTATTAGAAGAAGCCCATGTATGTGCATCTGTTTCAGGGTTTTATTTCTACTTCAGTGTGCAAATTCTCACTTTTACAACTTTGTAAATTGTCTTCAGTTTCTGAGGGGTGGACAAGAAGTTTCAGAAAAAAACAAATACAAGATCAGAGAGCAAGCTATCCTGTTTTTACATGTGCAACAACAACAACGAAAAGAAGGTAGCCCCGTGGTTCTGCACATCTCTACACTGTTGAATAAGTATTTTCTCATTCTATGATGCCATAGTATCTCAGCAAAAATAACTAGTTAAATAAAATCACATCTGATGTACCAGAGCTTCCTCCTCTTAGCACTAACAGCACTTTACAAGTTTATGAGAGTAGCTCCAAAGGAAAATCAAAAGCCAAATAAAATAGCTACAGAGGAACCTCTTCTTTGTATTTCTGTTTTGATCATATTATAAGTTCCTTTACTATATGACACCTGCTCACAATCAATGCAGTCAAGCTTCACTAATTCCTCATCATAATATATTCTTATTGTTCTCTTTTAATCTGATGTTTCATATCCACCAGTTGCTTTCAAGTGACTTCAGTTTTAGCCTTCATTTTGTTCTGCATTTCCACGGCATGAAGCCTAGTTGGGATTCCAGTGTGCAGCACAGGCTCCTTTCAGCTCTGTACTGAAGGTGGTTGGTGACTGTTATAAACTATGTTATTCCAGCCACAGAACTGAGAGAATCATCTTCCAAGAGTCTTTAGCTAATAGACTGCAAAACTCCCTTGTTGGCCTACTGAACACCCCTGGCCTCATTAGGAGCATAAACAAAAAAGCCAACTACGTCAAGCTCTCTACCTGGTCTCCATTTCTTGGGATGCTGGAGTATTGCAGAGGAAGTGGTGGGGTAATGCATACATCTTTGCAGGAAATACAAAATTTTCTGGCTTAAAATCAAACTGAGAGGTCAAGCCGATCACAAAAATATTTAATGAAAATTAAGGCTAACACTTTGGAGTAGACTTTATGCAGAAGATGACATCAATATTCTTTCCTCATGAGTCAAGTTCTCCAGCACTAAGAATATTCTGTCATCTGCACTTAATCTCTAGACTAGGTGACAGGCTGTCCTAAAGCATGCTTTGGACAACTTGGTATGCTACCTCAAAACTGCAGCCCTACTTCTGAATGTCTACAAGATGATACAATGACATATTTTGTGCTGCAACTCTGTTTCGTTGTGTGGTCTTTATGTATACAGTTTCCATCCCTCATTGAATACCAGCAAGACTTTGCAATTGAAGTGTGAAAACCCTTACCTGGAGATTTTGTATGCAATAAATGAGAATGAAGGAGAAAGGAGGGATGCATCAAAAGTATCCACAGACACTTCAGGAATTATCCAGAATGCAGTTTGTTAGTTACAAATTAGTGGGATATTCATTACTGGAAGGAATCTAAGAATATGCAATGTACTAACATATCTAAAAGCTAATATAGGAAAGGAAAAAAAAATTCATGCAATACTTTGCATTTCTAACTTCACAATTTATTTCAAAATCTCATTTTTAGTCTTACTGTAGATTAATCATAGGCATGCTTCTTTTGAACAAACCTAAATGGGCATCATTACCATGAGATATTATTCTTTCCAAAGAAATCAGTAAAATTATAAAAAAACAGCACAACTACTTTTGTAAAAAATATCAGTAATAAGTATACTTTAGATTAAAGAATAAGTAAAATCAGGCCACAGTCAATGAATATCACCAGCAGCTGGCCTGGATCCCCTCAGGATGTTAAGTTTGCCAACCTGTAAGTTATCACATGTAGCTCAGATGGTCACAATAAGCTTTTAGTAAAGCTGATCCACAAGGATTTTTCCTAAAATGTTATCTACTTTGCCTGTAATTTTCTCTGCTAATGTTTTGCTGCTGGTGTTGCTGGTGATTTAAAGACAGAAGCCCCAAATATCAGGATAGGTAGTAAACTACCTGTATACAGCAGCTATTTCTGTCACTGGTGAAGACAGGAAGAACAGCTACTGTTTTGAGCCATTTTATCTCAGATTGTACTTGAAAGAAAACTAACACACCAATGTAAAGTTTTTGCTCATCCTTCATTCTGAAATCAAAGCATAAGAGTTTCCACAGTTCTTATTTCTGCAGAAGATCTGAAACCGCACAAGTGTGTTTCTCAAATAGCTTTGTGAGTATGTTAAATAACTGTCACAGAAAGAATGAATACATTAGCAAAGTCTAATAACGGTCTCATTGTGCTCTGATACACAGAAATTGATACTGAGAATGCTGGTACCCCACATAGCTGACAGTGAAACACCTGAATCCCTTTTTTCTGTACAGTAAACATACAATCCTTCTGCGAGCACTGCTACTGCTTACGATCAGGTTCAAACACCACGGAAAAAAAAAATGCCCTCCTTTTCAAAGCAAGGGACACTGGAGAATTTCTTTCCTTCGTTTCCAAAATAAAGTTACCTCTGTAAGAGGCCGATGCAGAAAGCTGGCAGAAAGTGACAGAAAGACAAGATGATTTTTTTCATCAATTTCAGCATAACACATTGACAAAAGATGAAAAAATACAGATAAAAACAAGAACTTGGAAGTCTTCAGGATTTACACTAAGTGTTCACTAACTAAACTGCACACACATAGACATATATATGCAAGCTTGCAAAGAACAATACTGACATGGTAATGCTTCTTTCACTTGATATTCATAAGACAGAATTCTTTTTCCCCAGAGTTTTCCATATGAGCACTGCCAGAAGAAAGTTAATTACCTCTCAATTAAAAAAAAAAAAACAACCCAACCAACCCCACGACTAAACCACATTCTTTCAGTGTCCTACATGCTTTAATTCATCATGTAATTTTTATTTCAGAGCATGGCATTAGGGCTTTTCCTTAAAATGTCAATCTGCTTTTTGATCTTTACTGTTGACATGAAATAAAAGAGCTGTACATTATATAAATCTGTAAGTCTAAGTTTTGTTTAGCTTGAAGCTGATAAAAAGAGAAAAGAGAAAACAAAGCCAACTGCATAAATCCTTCTGAACCAAAAGGCATTCCCTTTTCCCTAACTTCCATTTCTGCACATCTTGTTTGCATTATCATCTGAAGTTTGTCTTGTTCCCTCTCTAAAACAAGTCAAACAGCAGAGCATAAAGATACGGCTACATGAATAAAACCACATGATCTACTTGGTCACTGCAAACCTAAAAATAAGCTCAGACAGAAAAACATTATCTGGCAATTGACATGTTTCTTTGATCCCTTCATTTCTGTGTTCTGTCACATGTATTCAATCCAGCAGCTACTGGAAGCATTGGCTTGCACCTTCAATGTGATGAGAATCAACAGCCTAACAGAAGCGCTGCACTTTTACAGAGACACAATATCAAATTCAAATAAGCCAGTTACAGAAAGGAAATGTTACAGAAAGGAAAAGTTAAATTTTAAGACAAAGGGCAAGACCTGTGGTACTAGGCACTATAAAATGCAGCAAGTCTGAACAGGTGGCACAGCAATAGGTTATCAGATTCACTGGCTTGGATTTTCCTGCACAGAAAAACTGATCTCTGTAGGATTCCTAAAAATGGAAACATCTTTCTTGTCTCTATCCTTCTGCTTCATGACATGAGAATAAGACAGTTTGTGCTACAGTGAAAAAAAATTACGATGACTTCTAGTTGTAGAGCTTTAGGTTGGTTTTTTGGTTGGTTGTTTTTTTTTTTTTTTTTTCCCCAATTTTGCTTTTCCTTTGAGG
>NDXB01003968.1:155970-195195 GCA_002631895.1 Agapornis roseicollis
TTTTTTCCCCAATTCTGCTTTTCCATTCAGGAAGTCAAATTAACTATTTTGAGATTAAACATCTGTTTTTAAGAGGATATTTTTATGTTTATTTTATATAGCTTATAATGTGAAGTACCACTATAATACACCTTCAAAGCTGAAATCTCAGGCCTGAATTAGAAAGACTTCAAGCCTGATCTTATGCTTACCAGGTGAGTGATGCAGGGAGTATTTATTTTATAGGAACATGGTCACTGTTTCAGAATTTTTGCATTTTGCTTATGCCTTCTGGAAAAGCAGCCATAAAGAAAGCAAGAAAGGAGAAAAAAAATTACTTCTCTCCAGTCCTTTGACTTTAAATTTTATTTCAAACTGTGCCCCGACAGCCATTCCAATGACAGTACATAGACATCAAGAGGTAACAACGAGAAACATTAAGGGGAGAAATTATGTCCTGCCTCAAGTCAGTTAATAGACTTATGACACCACAACTCTGGGATTCTGTGTTAAACCACAGCTGTGAACATCAGGAAAAACTTCTTTACTGTGAGAGTGACAAAACAATGGAACAGGTTGCCTGGGGGTGTGTGGAGTCTCCTACATTGGAGATATTCAAGGCCCGCCTGGACAAATTCCTGTGTGATGCACTCGCAGGGGGGTTGGACTTGATGATCTTTCAAGGTCCCTTCCAACCCTTAGGATTCTGTGATTAAAATGCTCCTAAGGGTAAGCGGAAACTGACTTTTGGTCTTCCACACATTATTCAAACAACTTAATTCTCACACTCTTACAAAAAAGGAAGCAACAGGATATGCACTGCTGCTGAGGAAACGTTCTACAGAGCCTTTGGGTGGCACATCCACTTACTGGGTATGACCTCTGAGAGGCTACAGTCTTTCTCACTAGCTTCATCTTCTACTGCTGCTGATAGCTTATCCCAGGAAAATTTATCACAGCAGAACCACAGGAAAAAGCTGTGGATGCTGTTAGGTAGCTTTAACATAAATCACTATACCTACTGAAAGCATGTTTAACTTACTATTAAATGAATACACAAAGTCAACTGTTAGAGGTAACCCATTAAACACATGGCTGAAGATAACCCTAGTGATAAAGAACAGATATGAATGGAAGTGGCCAATGGCAAGAAAGAGTAAGAAGCACTTTAAATTTCTATCCACCACTGATCATGGTACCTTAAACAAAAAGTTAAGGCCAGAAAAATAAAGGATCAGTATCATGTGGCTTCAATGCTCCACTAAGAAACCACATGGATGTAGTCAAAGGCCACTGCCTCCAAACCAAAACATTCCTCTTGTTATTGTGCCAGTAACATAGTGCACACTAAATCTATCACTACCTAAAGACTTACCACTTTTTAAAATAACTTTCAAATGGTTGGCTGTTAAATGGTGTTGGCTGTTAATTTTAGTCCTGGAAAAAATATACTAGCGATAGAACCAGAACTAGTGAGCTGGACAAGACACAGGGAGTTTATAGTGGTTAGAAATTTACATGCAATTAATTTCTTTCACAAACGCATATATGCTCACAGGAATGATTCATTTTACTTATAGTGGTAAACAGGAAGTAGAGTAGGGGAATTTGTTCTTGAGAAGCCAATGACCATTGAATAAAAAGGGAAATGGGAGGAGAAGCCTGGAGCCTACAGGAATTTATAATGGTAAAATCTTTCTAGTTAAAAATAAAATCTGAAGAGAGGTGTAAAAATGTTAGGACTGGCTCAGAGATGTGCAAGGACAATCTTGGACCATTCACCCAAGAATGCCATCCAGTTATGATCACAGGCTTCATTTGTACTCCAGTTGTGCACAAGAGTAAACTTTATAGACAGCCAACAGCCTCATTCGAAACCTTTCCTGTATGATCTTAATTATCAGTAAAAAAACACCATTAAAGAACCTAGAACTCATGGAATTAAAAGAATTTTGGTAACTTTTTAAAGATTTTAAGATTACAACAGTCTTTGCTTTCAGCATTTCCCTAATGTAGCTATTATGCAATGTGCAGTAGAAACACTACATAATGAAGGTAGATTAATTTCAGTTGTAGGTGCATTCTAGTTTCCTTTTCTTCTCCACTGTAATGAAATTCTTTTAATCAAAGTGATTTCTGCGTCTAAGCAAAATTAATTTTGTAGAATGTATTAAATGCACATTTAATTTTATTTTTTAATGATACATGCTTTGAATAATATAAGTTACTATGGACTTCCCACCTTCAATTTTCTAGGTGAAAGAATTTACTCCAATATATTATGGCTTCCTCCTATTTCTGGTACTTACCCACTTGAAGTTGCAATACATGCTTTAAAAATAAATTGTAAAAGATTTTTAACTCATGAAGTTTTGGAATCAAGGATTTTTACTCTTCTAGTGTTATCTTTATAGCTGAAGGAAGTATTTGTATGCCTCTGTTGATTTCTCACTTGTGGTGCTAATGCTGGGATTGTTTGTTTGAAACAATCTGTTCCCACAACAGCTGCTTTCATCACCAACACATAACAAGCAATATCCACATTGAAAAAACTTTCACATATGCAAATACTGAAGAGTCTCTTTCCATTAGACTCAGCAAGCCTGAAAGCCTTGACAGTATGCTAAAACACAGGATAATATAGCAAACTCAAGAATCATCGCCTCCAAAGTCCCACACCAACAAGACTCAGAGGCATAGACAGCACTATGTAGGTTACGATAAACAAGCAAAATCCAGAGTCATTTTAATTAACTTAAAGCTATAAATACAGTATCTAAGAAGAGGCATAAGCAATATTAATTATTGCTGCTAATCACTACATTTCAATGCAATACAAAATATAAAGGTTTCTTGATCCATATACAAATGAAATGAAAAAAATTAACTGAAATATCTATTAGGGAACTAATAGACTAATAGGAATTCAGCAGATGATCAGGCTCGTTTCTGATATACCTAGATGGCAAATTGGTAAAGAGATACTGTACATTATACTTAAACAGGGGAAGTTTAGATTGATTATAAGGAAGAAGTTCTTTACTGTTGGAGTGGTGAGGCACTGGAATGGGTTGACCTGGGAGGTTGTGAATGCTCCATCCCTGGCAGTGTTCAAGGCCAGATTGGACAGAGCCTTGGGTGACATGGTTTAGTGAGAGGTGTCCCTGCCCATGGCAGGGGGGTTGGAACTAGATGATCTTAAGGTCCTTTCCAACCCTAACTATTCCATGATTCTATGAAATACCTCTAGAAAGTACTGGATGATGTTGGCTAAAGTGCTCATTTGGAACTACTCCTGGCAGAATACAGCCAGTATCCCGCTCATGTAGTACATGTAGAACTTCTTCCTTATATTCAAGCTAAACTTCCCCTGTTTAAGTTCTAACCCATTATCCCTTGTCCTATCACTACAGTCCCTAGTGAAGACTCCCTCTACAGCACCCTTATAGGCCTCCTTCAGATACTGGAAGGCTGCTATGAGGTCTTCACATAGCCTTCTCCAGGCTGAACAGCCCCAGCTTTCTCAGCCCAGCAGCACCATCAAACTTCCTGCAGACAAACTGCTTCTATATTTATAGAATGAAAGCAGATGAACTGCATCTGTTTTGGCAGTAGTGTGTCTTACTGACTCCCAGTTTTGACTTTTAATACAGCAAACCAAAAGTAAGTAGGGAACAATCATCAATACTGGGGACTGCATTAGGGCTACGCTAAGCTTTTTCTGAGAAAAGGATTTGCGGCAATACAGTCAGTGCCTGGTGCAAGTGTTTCATGTACTGATAATAAACCATTGTGACCTATAAATTATGTTTTATCCTCCGGTTTTAAAATTAATGTTATCTGTCTACATGAGGATCACACATTATGGAAGCTGCATCTGTGTGGAGTTACTGAAAGCTATAATGGCTGTAGATCTCCAGCAGAGAAAGAGATGGAGCCTGACAGATTCAGCCACTGACAATCTGAAGGATGTTTCAGAACTTAGAAGCACATACAATACTGTTGTATTAATATGCCTCGGAAAATAACGAGGGGTAGAAGGGAAATGGAAACAACATTATGTTTCAGATTGGAAACAAAGACTTCTGTACTGTTCTGTCTCTACTACCTGCTTTATGGATACTTTATCCTCCCAACTATCAAAACAGAGAACCCAGATTTATGTTTTGTTTTGTTTTATACCATAATGGCCACCATACAACTGGGCAATAGGCAGAGCATAAAGCATACCCACTTTATCTTTCTACCACAACATATATTAAGTGCACATCTTATCATACAATTTTGACAGTCCCTGAGAATCAGAAGTCCATATTTTCCCAGGCTTCATGAGAGCATACAGCCCACACAGAACATACTGAATACACAAATCTACAGAGGGAGATTGTTTTAAGGCCTGGAACTCACAGCAGGAACTAAGTTAAGTTCAGTTCCACTTGGAAGCCATAAAAGCATGGGTTTAAAAAAAGTGCAGCAGTATCTGGTGTTTGATATCTAACAGTACACAACATGTTTATGACATGTATTAGGCTACAAAATCTGAGTTCATAGCCTGGGACAACAAAGCAGAACTCAGCTCTGGCACATGTAGAAGGAAATAGGAAGGCATGTCTTGTAGTGTAATGGATATTGCTGCTCCCTCAAGAGCTGAAGCTGCATAGAGCAGGTGGTTCAATGAAAGACATCAGCGCTTTGGAAGAAATTAAAATTCAATTAAAAGAGCAATTAAATAGCAGCTGGTTTAAATAAGAGTCAATTCAGATTGGATTCTGCTGTAAGAACAACTCAATTCAGTTCTGCAGAATTATTTCTCAGAACTGAAAGGGTAAGAATGTTTGGACAAAACACACAGTGAGTAACTAAAACTGTCTCAGTCACACAGAACTTGCTTAAAAAAGATACCAAAATTGCGAAATTCAGCAAAGGTATCACTTTCAAGCTCCACTGAAAGTAGCCTCATTCTAAATTGGACAATCAAGTCCCATGGTATTTTCTGAGGTCTTAAACCACCTTTTCCCTAATTTTCAAAAAATACTTCCCTCTCCTTCACATTAAGTAAAATAACCACAGGAGCAACAAGAGAAAACGCCCAATGGAAAGAGGGAAACACACCAACATACACAACAATATATCAAGTCTACATACTGAAATAAAACAACCCAAACATTTTCTACATTGAATGAGATCAACAGAAAAAAAGTGCTAAAAATGGTCATGGTTAATTTCAAAATATGCCCTTTTAAAAAGGGCAGAACTGTTTCCAGGAAGAACAGGAGTTACTTGCCAAGTAGGAAACCAATACCAGCTACTCTTAATCATCATAGTCTCATGTAGTGGAGAAAGTTGAGTCACTTGACCAAGTGAACACCACTTCTTACTTTCATAATTCCAAGATCCCTTCGCCTCCTCCCCCCCCCAACACCCTTTCTCTACAGCAAGCACTATCCAAAGCCAAATGGTGGATGGATTCGGTGTCTGAAAAGGTTTGCTGGATTAGGAGATTTTTCTGGGGGCTGGGTGGGTTTGTTTTAATTTTTAATATGAAGTAGAATTAGAAAGAAGAGTTTTACATTATGCATAACCCATGATAGTTTGAATCAACTCAGCCCATCCTGAATTAGATTTTGGGGTTAATCTTCCAGGCTTGCGAATTTGCATCTCATCCTCCAGACAGAAAAGATACAAAAGGAAACTGGTGTCCCATGTAAAAACAATCATCTCATACAGAATATTTTCCGAGAAGCGCATTTCCAAAATGCAACTAACTGGAACTTCCAACCACAGTACAACTGATCAAAAGATCAGTATGATGTAAAAGACAGGAAAATAATGAGAAATTACACTTCCTGTACAGCGCTCATTTAGGATTGAAAGGCAATTTGGCAAACATACTGAAAAAGGGGCACTGTCACAAGGGAGGCATGCATGGCACAAAACCTTGCCATCTTTTCCTCCCATGCAGTGTGCTCCATGGCTCACTCTCCTCCCAGATGAAAAGTAAGCTAAGCTACCTTCACTGAATTCTGCAATGTGCTTAAGTGAGAAGAAAAATAGGAGCACCTCTCAGGCTTTACCATACACAGCCTGAGACACAAGCAGCCCTCCCAATCCTCTATGCTGGAGTACTCTGGAGATTTTAGTTCTGCCATCAGTCAATAACTGAAAAGCCAAAGCTCTGTGCTTTAAAAATTGGCTTTATTTCTTAAAATTTTCCAGGTTTAGGTTATGTAGAGTTGGTAAGCAAGATTTTTAAAGATATAAAATGTGGCTGAAAAACTTCTGAGGTACCGTAAAGAATTTTTACGTATGGAACTGTTATCAGTTAAATTCCACTTTTCCTTAGAAAAAAAAAAAATTCTTCTCAACTCACGTTGAGTACAATAAAGTAGAAGAATAAACAATTTAGTTTCGACTAAGATTTAGCTTGAACATAAAAGGCTAAAACTTCATCCCCCATCTGAGTAGTGCAGCTGAAGGGCTGCTTGCGCCCTCTGTAAAACTGATCAAAAATTTAGTTAGATTTTATTTCAACTATCTTTCCAAAACAGGTGTTATCACAGTGTCATATAACATGAAACAACACAGAGTGCATACATTGGCATACCATTTTGGCATATGCATAGAGACACATATTGCACAAACCAAGATCAGTTATACCCAAAAAATAACCACACTTACCTGTTAATGTAACTTAGAGCAACATAGGTTGGCTGCTGAAGTTCTTGTTTCTCTAATACACGTGGGTCTGTATCTGGAAAGAAAAAAAAAAAACCATGCAGAGAACTGAGTTTTCTATGTTGACTTTGAAACATATGAGACTGTATACTGCAAAACGAGATACAAAGTAGCTCAACCCAGTTTATCCATATAGTGTACATTTAGCACAGCACAATCATCTGTTCATTCATTTGTAAACAGTATTTCACTATTTTATACAAGAATTTGAAACATCAACAGTGATGTAATTTCCAACTGTCACACAAGCTTCCACAATCCCCCTCATAAACATCAGTTTTCACTGCTTTCCATGATTTAGTGTTAAAAGGATCAAGCTTTCTTCTTTTTTAATGTAGCTATTTCTAAATATGGCTGACATTTTGAGATGTATCAAGAGCAATCAGATCTCATCAGCTGGGACTTGATACTTCTGCATCTCTGAGTTTTGCTTTCTCCCTTCTCTACAGCTTATTTTCTGAAGCTCTCTATCAGAAAAGTCACACAAAAATGTACTTGGAAGCAAAATGCTTGCCAAGCAGAGCATTGCCCACCAAAAGTCCTGAAGCAAACACAGTCCAATTCCCTGGAGTGCCAACTTTCTCATTCAAATGAAAGAATATGTTCTCAATCACTGTTGCCATTGTCCTTTTCAGTTAAGTTTTGCTTTTATCTAAAATGTAGTTGCCTTCATTTAAATTTCTGAAACCAAAACTAAGGAAGCATGCCCACAGTTTTCATATTATTATAGAAAAGGATTACATAAGGAAGAAGTTCTTTACTGTAAGGGTGGTGAGGCAATGTAATGGGTGGCCCTGGGAAGTCGTAAGTGCTCCATCCCTGGTGGTGTTCAAGGCCAGCTTGGGCAGAGTCTTCGGTGGCATAGTTTAGTGGGAGGTGTCCCTGCCCATGGCATGGGGGTTGGAACTTGATGATCCCAACCTTAACTATCCTATGATTCTATATAGAGAGGTGTCAAATACAGCCTTGCCCTACATTGTAGAAATGCACCTTTAGGAGCTGAGCATAAACAATCTTCAAAAGTTCCCAATGGAAAATGTGCATCATGCCTGTGCAGATTACTACACTGTCTTTAACAACATTTTATGAGTTACTTTAAATGCAATTCTGGGTGCAACTTCGGTATTTTAACTACAAAGAATACAAACTGCCTTTACTAAATTGTTCCCCATAGTACTGTTGCTATTCATCTTTTATTTCTGAGAAGCATCTACTTTGTGTTGGGGTGGAGGAGCCCCAAGCAAAATCCATATTTCAGATTGTTCTTGCTTCATCCTACAACTTCAAGCATTGTTAAAAGCTCATTATCCAGACACATTTGTCTGACCTGATCAGTTGCTTCTGGTGCTCTTTGTGGGTTTTGTTTTGTTTTCAAACCATGAAACAATTATTTTGAGATCTGTCTCTGCTGCCCTGCTTTAAAGAAGATTTTTAACTGAAATGCATAGGAACTGTGCTCAAGGTAGGTGCATTTGTCATGCCACAGTCTGCAGCAGATTATGTCCTTATTCAGTGAGCAAGGAATCCCCTGTTCCACCCCCTCAAAGCTGAGACTGATCCTATTGATCTTTCTTCCTACATCTGCTCCTGCAAAGCTTAGGATTTTGCTAACAGGCCTTTATCAGTACATCCCTAAAGAGATAAGTACCTTTAAGGAAGTTCAGAGAAGACGGATAAAAGCAGAAGTGCCAATACAACAGCAACCCCAAGCCTGTCATCCTTAAAAGGAGCAGATCTTGCTGGTGCCTGGGGAAAATCAGCAGTAATCACCAGCACACCATGCTCAGTATTAAGCTAGCCAAAGACAGCAAAGCATCAGCTATCTTCTGTGTTATCTTTGTAATTCACTTCTCTAAGGAAGTTAGGTTCAGGAAACAAAGATCTTTTGCTTGCCCTTGTTTCTACAAAACCCACAGTCATTTAGCAGGCCAAACATACAACTGCTGTCATGGTGAGCTCCTTTAGATTTACACCTTGCTGGTTCATGGCCTGCCATGAAACTGTCTCAACCCCAAATGTCTGCAAAGCATTAATCCCAGCCAGGACTATCTCAGAACTGCCTCAACTCAAGGCAAGGCTTAGTGGTTAAATCACTGCATTTTTCTAATCCTGTTCTTAAATGGGATTAACCTCCATCTATAAACAACGGCCAAAGGAGACAAAATTGGGGTTGTTTTACATCAGTGCTGCACGTTAACTGTGGGATAGGGCAAGGGAAAGTTCTAACAAAGAGTTCACCATCCTTCTGCTGCTTGCTACTGGCTCACCATAATGCCAGCTGAAGATGAAAACACAAAAACCCGAAAGCCCCATAACTTCTGGTATCAAAGGAGCATGGTACCAAAGCACAGAGCAATTCATCTGGTGGCACCTGCACAGAGTCCCACCTTTCAGTCTGTGCCTGACACACAAGGAACACACTGCACACAATCTATTCAGTGCTTCTATCCCTTCCAACTCTATGTATCAGAGTTCCCACATATTTCCATTGTTATGTATTCCAACTCCACCAAAAAATAATCTAGGAGGTGGGTCAAGAACATCTCTGAGAGCTAAATTCATAGCACTCAAAATGCTTCACACATTTTTATTCCTCTTGAAACCAGTTGTTGGGTTGCCAGTCATGAGAACGTCACATTCAGTTCTTCACTGCAGCAAACTATACATAACACTATGGATACTATTTCTCTTACTCAGCTATAGTAACAAAAATTAAAAAGGAAGTAAAGAAACTCAACTAGGGCCACCACATAGCTCTCAGAGAAGAACAGGAAAGAGCAGTGACCAGGCCAGCTGTGCCACAGGTGCCAGCAGCCCTTCCCTAGGTGGAGGGGCATGATGGCAGCACCAGCAGCCCCATTACACCCACCTAAAACCTACACAGCCCGGCTATGCAGGGCACATGTATACTTGGCTCACCAATGCTACCTGTTTTCTCACCCTCTTAAAACGCCATTGGTCTCTTCCTTCCCCCCCTCCAGTCCTTCTTCCTCATCCTCTGCCTTACCTCAGTGCATTTTCTCTCTCCTGCTCCTTCCTAATCCCAATTCTCACTACTCATCCTGTCTGTTCCCCTCCTCTCAAACATGCTCATTCCTCTCCCCTCAAAATGTCCTGACATAGGAACAAGTTAAAAATTGCATGGAGGTGTCTATAACCATTTGTCCACTCCTGTACCACAGGACTGAACATATATACAGTTCTTCCCCTATACCCTCTCCCCTGCAGCCTCTGACAGCACCCCACCCCTCTTAGGGTACTTTACTTCCAATTTAGGCAGTCTCTACTTACTTTCTTAATGTCAGTTAGCACACTCTGACGTGCAGGGCTAATATACATTACTATTAACAACTACAGAAAGACCACAACCATACCAGGCTTGCTTTAAAGGAAAAATAAATAAATAAAATTACAATAACAAGCATTTTTTTCAATCTCTGTTTTTAGACAGCCAACACAGCTACAGTGAGATTAAACATCAGTATTCCCTGATGCTGAACTTTCAAGCCTGGACTACCAGTGCTCTGCTTCTCTCACACCCTCAACACAGGGTTCTCTCACACTTCATACAGCTTCTAGCATAATTGTCTAACACCATGCATGCTGCCCAAAGCCACAGTCTCCAAACACGTTACCTCACTGACCAGGATGTTATGTATCAATCAGCAGTTCCAACTGTCTGATTTTTGAATGAGGAGCAGAGGAGGCAATAATCTGTTGTTCAGTCTCACAAAATGGCCCTGTGTAATGTTAAATGTTTAGTCGATGTTTCCTCAAGCACCCATAGGCTGGTCAAATTCAGCCAGAAGTAGCCTAAATAGTTTCTAAACAGACACCTATAATTGAGTAAACACTCCCAGATGACAAATCTTTTTCCTGAAAAGCATTTGAGTACAGCCTAGGACTAATCTGAGCTCCCCCTCCTGTAAGAGAAACATCCAGAGAGCACACACAAGCAAACTACAGATTTTGAAGGGACTAGTTGATTAGCATTAACTAGTTACCCTAACTTCTTGAATTAGCACAGGCTGCCAAAGACTTGCCACTTCATTAGTTTTGCTGTAACACTTTAAATCTGTTAGAACAAATTGCCACCCACTACACATTAGCTGCCTTCAGTACTTGTCTCTTCTTGTAAGCATTATGTCCCACAGTGAGAAGAAAAGCACTGTGTACTTTCTCTAATGACATGTTTTTGTCTTTTTTTTTAACTATGTTCTCTTATTTTACTGTGATGTTAGATTTTGAAAACAATGGTGTGCTAGTTTCAGCACCACAACAGCTGTTTCTTTCTCTTTTTCTTTAATGAAATGTTATTAAAATAAAGTTTATTTCATATGAACTACCTCAGACTTTTGTTCTTTACTATTAAAAAGACTGAAGTGTGGGTGCTAACAACCACAAGAGTTACTCAACTAATTATCTATAGGATTAGACACCTCCAATTTCTCAGATCCATAACCTGCTTCATACTGGGCAACCAGACAAGTAATATAAATGTGTCATTAAGGATAAGACTATCAACTGCACTGTGCCATCTCTGAACTACTCACATGAAGCCAGGCATTTTCTGTGGAGCATGTCCTGACAAAATGAATCACAAACTACTGAACCAAGGTACGATTACTGTATCAACTCACTCTGTGCAGAAATAACTTGCAGCTTTAAAACACTGCAAAATCCTAAGAGCAAATAATAAAAAAGGCAGGCACAGCCCTCAGCCTTCATCAATTATATGACTTGATTCAACATGAGTATTTCAGCACAAAATGACATGCCACATCTTCATTACTACATAATGGAGCAATAAGTTTTGCCCTACAAGACACAAGGAAGTTATAAGCAGCTTCACATGAGAACTTCACTTTCATAAAGTCTCTGCATTTAAATCGCTGTGAAAAATCACTGTTGACCTTATAAAGGGCACACAGAAAAGTGCGAACAAGTTTCAGTGGCATTATTTCACAATTGCAAGCTTTCTTCTTACAGGGACTAAGAAAGGTCACTACCAGTAGCAAAGTGGTAAAGACAGCCTCAGAAGAAAAGAAATAACGATTTAAGAGGTAAAATTTAAGCTCCTCTTCAATGTCTTGAAGTGGCCAGTGCTCCTTTTACCCCACTGTGCCAACACTTAACAGGCAGAAGTTGAGGTCAAGATTGACAAGAGTCCAGATACCTGAAGAAAAACATATGAATCCCTGTTCACATACAAATGAAGCAACTGGATTGTCAAGACTTTTTGGTGGCTGTAACCCTCCAAACAGATTTCATGTTGTAGATATTACATTCAGGTGGTGGGGGATGGAGGTAGGTGCCCATATCATAAAAAGACTTAGGTTTGAAAAAACGTCTTCTATCAGCTATGACATTACTTAAATTTGCAACAAAAGCAAAAAGACAAAATTCCCCTTGCCGACCCAAGGGTGTTGTGTTTCTGTTTAATCTCAAAAACAGTAACAATATTACTTAAATGTAATGAAAATAATGGCACTAAACCTCGCATTTACAAGGACCAAGGATTTACAGTATGATCTATCTCCTGAGTCACTTGGAGACATCCACAATAATCTTGCCTTTTCGTGCAACATCTCACTGAGGTGAACTGCCAACACAGGGGTTCTCCCTGACGCACAAATGGCTTCATCAGAAGATCCATACGCATGTTCCGCTTGCCCACCCCTAGGTTCACAGAGTGCCTGCCTTGTATTTCACTCGGCCTTGAAACTGGCTGATGGAAGTCAGCACAGCTAGTTAATTAAAATCTACACCTCCTTGAAACCAGCTCGCTTCACTAATGATGCCAAGGCAAACATTTCTGTTGGCTTTCTCAAAACCCCACAATTGTTCTTACATGGATGTATTTTAAAAAGCCAGAAACAGATAAATTAAATGTTACTGGAAACTGTTTCCCTTCCAGAGCCTCCATTACAAGGAAGCCATTATGAATTTCAGTTTCAGTTCCAAAAGCAGTGTTATTCACGTCTTCTTATGAATTCAAAGAATAAGATTTTATGGTCCCCTAATTATATCTGTAATAGAATTCTTTTCCCCTCATCTCCAAAGAGAAGATGATGCTCTACACTTCAAACACAGAACATTGGAGGATAAATACCATGATTCTGCAAGAGTTTTAAATCCCCCTGACTTCAAGATCATCTTTTATACACAAGTTTAAGTTCTTTCCAAGATCAAGGTATTATTGCCACAGAGATAGATTTATCAAAATGTGTGAAACAGATCAGATATTTAACTGTTCCACATTTCCAGATTAAGCTCTTATTAAATAGAAGACTAAGAAAGCTACACACAGGTAAGTACAAGAAGAAAACACTGTATTTATTTCAACTCTCACAGTTTCAATGAACACTAGATGCTTCAGGATATATTTTTTTTGTTAGTACAAATTCTTCCCCGTTTGGTTTATCCCAGAATTGCAAAAAATGCTCAGCTGCAAACAGGTCATTTCCCTGTCAAATTGCTCATAAGTGCATGAAACCATGAAAAAAACCTAAAACCTGAAAGACACAGGCCACATAAATATGACAAGGTGGTCAGGAAACTGCAGTCTTTTTGGCCCACTGGGAGACAGCTCTGCTGGGCCAACAGTGCTCTACTGACACACTGCTGCTGCTCAGACCTGCAACTGACTGACTGAAATTGCCGCATTACTGCAGAAGGATAAAGAGTCCAAAGCCAAAGTAAAGCATCACAAGTCAGTCAACAGTTTAAACTACTGTAGACTAGTTGTAGTCAAAGGCTCAAGGTCCAGCTGGAGACCAGTAACAAGTGGTGTCCCTCAGGGACTGGTGTTGGGACCAGTCTTGCTCAACATCTTTGTTGCTGACATGGACAGTGGGATTGAGTGCACCCTCAGCAAGTTTGTCGATGACACCAAGCTGTGTGGTTCTGTGGATATGCTGGAGGGAAGGAATGCCATCCAGAGGGACCCTGACACGCTTGTGAGGTAGGCTGATGCCAACCTCATAATGTTCAACCATGCCAAGGGCAAGGTCCTACACGTGGGTCAGAGCAATCCCAGGCACAGCTACAGGTTGGGCAGAGAGGAGGTTCAGAGCAGCCCTGCAGAGAAGGACTTGGGGGTGGTGGTCAATGAGAACATGAACATGAGCCGACTGCAGTGTGTGCTTGCAGCCCAGAAAGCAACCGTATCCTGGGCTGCATCAAAAGAAGCGTGACCAGCAGGTCGAAGGAGGTGATCCTGCCACTCTACTCTGCTCTCGTGAGACCTCACCTGGAGTATTGTGTGCAGTTCTGGTGTACTCAACATAAAAAAGAGCATGAACTGTTGGAACAAGTCCAGAGGAGGGCCACGAGGATGATCAGGGGACTGGAGCATCTCCCATATGAAGACAGGTTGCGAAAGTTGGGACTGTGCAGCCTGGAGAAGATAAGGCTGCGTGAAGACCTCAAAGCAGCCTTCCAGTATCTGAAGGGGGCCTGTAAGGATGCTGGGGAGGGATTCTTCATTAGGGACTGTAGTGACAGGACAAGGGGTAATGGGTTAAAACTGAAACAGGGGAAGTTTAGATTGGATATAAGGAAGAAATTCTTTTCTGTAAGGGTGGTGAGGCACTGGAATGGGTTGCCCAGAGAAGTTGTGACTGCTCCATCCCTGGTGGTGTTCAAGGCCAGGCTGGACAGAGCCTTGGATGATATGGTTTAGTGTGGGGTGTCCCTGCCCATGGCAGGTGGGTTGGAACTAGATGATCTTAAGGTCCTTTCCAACCCTAACTATTCTAGGACTGCTCCTAAAGCCTGAAAGAAAAGTTAGCATTAACCTTAAGAACTGCAAAGGACTTATTACATGTGTAGGCAAGTAGTTAGCAAAACAAAAAAAAAAAGGAGAAAAAATAAAACAGAAGCTTTATTTTAATGAAGGCTGCCTCAGGAAAAAAGTGACAAGTATATCTTGGGAATGCACACACAGGAAACTGGAAGGCATAGAAAGCAGCATCTGCTGACTTAACACCCTAGTTTAGCACACAGCAGCCTCTTCATATAGGTGCTTCTCACAAGGAAGCAAGGCAGTGTTCCTGAAAGCAGCAGGAATTTGTAAAAGCTGCCTCTTCATACGAAACATACCCTGATCCCAGGAACACCTTCACTAAGTATTACAACTGCAGAACCCGTAAGAAGCAGTCAGAGGACATCGCTGCCAAGGGAGAACATATAAAGAAGGAAGTCATAGAAATCCAAAAGCAGGCAACTGAAAAATCAAAGCACAAAACCTCCAAGAACACCACAACCAACAGCACCCATTCACTACTGCAGACCACCACATGTGAAACTCCATTTTGTAACACAAATGCTCTCAGACACAACAACTCATAGAGTTTTGTTGTACCAGAAAACAGTATCTTGCTGTCCGGCAGAGTATTTCAGATAACCTCCACAGAAACAAATCTGTGCTTTGGTGTTACAGCAGAGTAGAACATTTTTCTACAGAATACTACCACTCAGCACTCATGTTGCATCCTTGCAAGCTGCCGCTATTTAATTCAGACTGTGAACTCTTGAAAGAAATGGCCATCCCTTACCTTCCATTGCCCAGCCAAAACAAGGTTCTAATTATGGTTTCACATGGTTTAATGCATAATTACTCAAAGAATTTCAGGTTAAAATGATAGCTCAGCAACACAACTCATCATTTGTGTAGATCATCTGACATTTTCAGTTTTTAACTTAAATTCAAATAGCCAAGTAAATGTAAACACAAGGATCTGCAATCTTCTGAGAAATATTTTTCATTAAAAAAAAGAGTATTTGTAATATAACTATATGTAAGAAAAATATTATTTCAGATACAGAGAACAGAGAAGAATGCATGGAGTCCAGTCATGGATCCTGGGTCTTTAAAATACTCTTATTTCTGCAATTTAGATAATTACCGCACACTAGTAAGTGACCACAGTGCTCCTCAGACACTGAAAGCAGCCTCTGGATCTGTCATGCTGTATTTAAATAGGCAATTAAAGTGAAAAATGAGAGTGTGCATAACTTTCCAGTGCCACATATTATATATAAATAATACAACACACAAATAAGAACAGAAGTTCTCAAACGAAACCCTTGATCAACTTAGTCATGCCTTCATTTGTTTATTTGAAAATACATTACTTTGCTACACTTGTGGTCCTTATTACAGTCAATTTACTGCCCTAAGAAGAGATTTCCCTTGCCAGAAATGAAAAAGACTTTCCACTGGTCTGCTCCCAAAATAATCTTTATTAACCAAGGTTGGATAGTAGCAAACTTGCTAGGATGCCCATGAGGTAGCGGACAGATCCAAACAACTGGTATGTTCCTTTGTTCCTCAGTAGGACAATCTGCTTGATCAGAACTTGCCTGAGGTTGTCCCAAAGCTTGCTTTTTTGCTTTATATCAACTTATAGTACTGTAAAGCAAGTGCAGAATTTGTGAAATTCTTTACATAAATAAAAGGATCATTTACTGTTAGTGTTCTCAGTGGGAAGCTGATGGCCATGTGCAGCCTGTGACAAACAGCATCAGAGATCCCTTCCTGTCCTTACAAGATGTGAGAGCTTTCTGTGTGCCATCCTGTATTCTTGTCACTTTCACAAACCCCCTCACTCTGTCAAGCCAGCACAACCAGCACTCTCTCTCTCTCTCAGCAGAGAAATTCAAGCTGTGGCCTTTTCTGGTCCCATTAGAAGCAGTGCAAATTAGAAGTACAGCCTAGTTTATATGGGTCACCTCAGACCCAGAACAGCTAAACAAAAGACCACCAGCTACAGTCTGCAGTTGCCTCTTGCAGAAGAGATGGCACCTATCAACCAGTTTTTCAGCCATTTCCCATGCACCCACACCTACAAAAACCCAACTAAAACTCCAGCAGCAACTACGAAGCAGGGAGCTGTGTAGGAGGGTATAACCATAATTCATGAAGAGAATATTACTTGTGCACTGTGATTGCAGACATCCTCATAATATTCTCATTAGCTCATGTCTCAATATAAAAAGTAATGCTGTAAATCAGATACTTAATTTCTATTCAAACGGAACATAATTGCTGGTAACTGGCTGCAGAGCTACAAATGTCAAAAAGGTGCCTTGTGATCTTTCAGATGTAGTGAACTGCAAGCGCACTTCATGTGCCGTGATGTCTTTCCACTTGTTAATTTGTTTTTATTTGAAACATACAATTAACTGCTGCAACCAATGCAATAATTGATGGTTACTTTTAATAGGTAAAATTTCTATTAATCAAATCAACAAGAGATCAGCGGAGTACTAGAAAGGTCTCATGGAGAAGAAGAAAAAAGCGAGTCTGCTGCTACTTTTATTTTACTTTTTAAATTGAGATGCGTTCAATTTTTATGCATCTGGAATGTTAACATCTTGACTGAAACTTCTAAGTGCAAATATACTTAATGAAGCTTGAAATAGAGAAAAATTAGAATGTCATTTTCACAGAATCTCCCAACATTTAATTGAAATAAAATAATCTCATGAGGTGCTGCTGGAATGTTAAAATAAAAAATCCATTTGCACCTAACAGTCAAGCACACACAACATAATATATATTATCAGTAATCTCTCAAATGATCCCATTTCAATAACAAAATGAGTATTTAATTCCTTACCCCACTATGATGTTTCCTTTGTCTGAGAGTATTAAAACCTCATACACTGTGGAAAGGCACTCACTTTCGATTCACACAAATTGGGGAAGTCCCCAAAATTATTAAGAGGGATATTATTCTATACCAAAACAATGATAAAACTACCTTACAGCATGTAGCACTGCCTCAACACACCCCAGCACGATGGTCTTTTTAATCACTACTTTATGCCCTGACTACATTCAGTGCACCAGTGGTTACACCACAGCTATGTTAACAGAGCCCTCTAACGGGGACACAACAAGAGGACATCAAAAGGACTTCCCTTGTTGACATAGTTGTATCACCTCCCCAGACAACACACAGGGCCAATAAAAAACACTGCCCACATGGCTGCGATCCCCCCAGACGCTGTGATCCCCCCAGACCCGAGCTGGTGCGGGGATGCCTGTCAGGGAAAATGTGTTTCTCATCCTGTGCTGACAGACTGGAGAGAAAGGAGGAAAAGGGCTGGAAGGTGCTTCCCAGTACAGACCCAGCCCTGCACGCAGATTTTCTAGGTGTTCAGTCAAAACCCTCTGGTTCCAAAATTCACACATTTCTCCACTCTCTAAGGTCATACACATCATTACCCATTACACTCAGAAGCCAACTTAAAAGAAAAATGAGGAACATTCATTTTGCATTCAGCATTTTGCCAAAATTGTGAGCAAATAATTTTTGGAGTTGGCGCTGGATTGATTGGGTATTTAGAGAATTTCTACCCAGGGCTGGCTTGGGTAAATCCACTGGGAGGTTTGGCCTTTTTTGGGCAAAACTTCGTAACTACTAATAGAAAAGCAATCTTTACATAAACCACAAGTCTGTGCTTTTTCAAATCAAGCATGTGAGATGAGTACATGCTTAAATCCATAATCTAGGATAAACAGTTTTGCATAAAGCAAGCAATTATTTCAGAACAGCCAGTTTTCCTTTTAAAAAATTGGTAAATTTATAGGTTTGTGTTTTGCTTTTTTATTATTACTCAAATACTCAAACCCTTGTTCTCATCTAGTTCTACTAATGAAAACCTGACTAAACATTCCAAACCAAATAAAAACTAGTATTACTTTAAATAAAAGTTCAAAATATATATCCTGACAGTTCCGATGCTTGAGGGTTTTAGTTCCCAAAGTAGTAATGATCTCCAGGAGTTAAAATAATATGATTATATCCCAACTCTATGGCCAGCTAAACCACAACTTAATGGCAGTGGCACATATTTCATTTGCAATGTCAGAAGATCTCCATTTCAGACTATCAACATCGCACTAAATTTTCAAATGTCACTGAAAACAGGCCACTTCTAATTTTGGCTGAAAATACTAAATGAACCACTATAGGCAGAGCAGCTATTATTTCACAAGTTAAATCTCTTCATCTTTACCAGGAATCAAAAAGGAAACCTTTCTACTGTAAGTTATTTACTGTGCTGTTACTCCTCTGCAAACACTGGTTGTGGGAATTCTCGTTTTATTTTGAGGGAGGGTTTTATTAGAAGGAAACAATACATATCTTTCCTGTGAGTCACTAGAATTGCTATTAGAAGCTTATCTTCTGGGCTACTACTTTGCTCAGTCTTGTAGGAGGCAGACTGGATTCTTAATCTTCACTTCCTGCTGACAGGAACAGGGAGTGCACAAAACTAAGCAATTTCTTGTAAGGAAGAAGGGAATGGCACCATTACTTAGGGTTACTCAAGAGAAGCTCCCTCCCAAAGATGGCAACCATGCCTGGTGGAGCAAGGGTGGGAACCAGCTGTGTTCTTACGCACTGCCAGGTGCGTAAGAAGATAACCTTTATCTCCTGATATATCTTTTCCAAAATTCATTTGGACATACCATGTCTTACATAATTTTATTATTTCACTGGAAATAATTTCACCACCAATATGCCTTATCCAAGACTGTGAGCAACTCCACATTTGTCACTGGTGCTACACATGGAACATCCAGCAACAAGCCTGTCCCCCAGGCAATAAGAAACACACACACATATGATACATCAGTACATTTCTTGCAGGGAGTAGGGGGTGGGGTAAGGATCTCCCTTTAAGAGGAAGATATCATCATTGAAAACAGAACAGAAAAACAAACCTAATACTGTGAGATGACAAATTTACTTCTCTGCAAACAAATTGACAATAAACCTAAATAAAAAAGTTACCCTGAACTGCACCTTTTAGAAGTCTAACGCACAATCATCGGGATGACAAAGACTGGCATTTAAAAGTGCTGTTAACCATCAACCTTGAGTAACAAGACTATTTTGTTTGCCCTTGAGTACTGCCAGTGGAGCAGTACCTCTGGACTTCTGTACCTTGGACACCTGTTCTTGAAAGAGAATTTAAAATTATCTTGAGAACTAGTAAAGTGAAATAGATTATTTCATGTGCTTAAGTTATCACTTCAATTACAGTATCTCCATGCACTGGAAGCCAAGTATGGTAAGTGGTCTGGTGCCTACCACCATGAATGGCATCTGGCTACCTCAGTCCAGCTCCTAACGAACAGTTTGCAGAGCAAGGAAGAGATCTCACAGCTTTATCAAAACTGGATCATGTCAGTGCAGTCTCACCACTATGGCCTGAACTGATACAACACAACAACTGATCAACCACTCATGAACTGAGGCTTGCAGAGGGATTTGAGAAGGCATTTTCTGCCGTGCCAGTTTCCTTGGTGAGAAAATCCAAGTTTTCAGCGTGGCCAAATGGCTTTTTCCTCATCATTAAGCCCAGTGATGGTTTCCACACACTGACTCACCCTGGTGTGTCATCCGCAGGGGCAGGAGCGGAACGGGAGCACAGCTGGAACTCTCCGAGAGGAAGCCGCTTTTAACTCTTTACCCCACAGCTAGTGAGGGGAAACACCCTTCCCACACGGGCAGCTGCGGCCACTCCTTCACAAGGAGACACAAATGCAAAGCAACGCCTCGTACGAGGTATTCAGCTTTGGGGTGAAAAGCCATACCGCCGGGGCGGCTCGTTGAAGAGCCGAGGGTCAGTGTACACAGGATTCACCATACTGTTTGCAAACCACCCGTTTTCCTGCCCGCACGGACAAGCCCATCTCTCCCCGCCCGCCCGACAGACCGAGCCGTCCGTCCTGCCCGGCTGAAGGCAGCCGCCGCTGCCCTGAGGAGAGCCGGGCCCGCCGCGCCCCCTCCTGGCGGCGCCGAGAGCGCTCCCGTGCCGCCGGAGCCCCTCGGCCGCCAGCCGCCATTTGCCTCCCCGAGCGCAGCTGGAACTGCTGCCCTTGGGTAAGACGTTATTTCACCTCCCGCAACAGGAGGGGGGTTCGAACCGTTTCGCACCAAGTTTCCTCTTCACAAGGCACCAGCAGCAGCCACGACTTTTCTCGTGTTTTTTCTGGCAGGCGTTTAGTCTCTCGGGTGCTCTGTATGCCAGTGGTGATGGGGAAAGATGGTAGGGAGGTACCACATTTAACAACATAATAAATACATTGTTCCTGACAGGGGAAGTCAGTCAGAGCAAGTGCCTGAGAGCGTGACAGCCTGCCATGTGCGAGTGGCACATGGAAGCCCCTGGTTCTGTGACTGCAGGCCATAGCATTTTGAACCGGGGCACACAAAATGGCTTCCTCATGAACGTGGCAGGTATCTTGGTCACCTGCACAGGAGAGGGGCATGCTGCAGCCTTGTTGCCACTCAGTACCCTTAAAACATTCCTGTTACAACTTAAAATGTTATTCACTGCTTAAATACTAAGTGTGTCACTCCTCTTCAGCCATTTCTTTCCAGTCATTCCCTTCAAAACAAAAAGGCATTGAGATACTCCTACTTCACATAGCTCTGATGTTGAGAAAACTTGAATCAGATTGAATGAAGCTAAGCTTCAATGTCTTTGAAAGCCAGAAGTTATGGCAGGGGAATAAATATAGTTTAAAAAGTGAATTATATGTTTAAAATAGAAAATAAATTCAGATAAGCCTAAAATTTATGACATTGAGATTTAAGGAAATCAATGAGCTTAATAATCAATGATGTTTGAAGTCCAATGCATGTTCTCACACATCCTGTTTTTACTTTATTATCCCAATAAAAATCATGCTGTGTTAACAAATAAAAATTTCTCAGTGTGAACACAAAGGAAATGCAGTAAGTTACCAATTCCTTTAAAATTCTAACTCTCTTTGCCTCACATAGAATTCAAGTATAGAATTATTAATCAAATAGGCAAAACAATGAATATGAAGTTAGGTTACTATAATAAAAATAAATAAATAATTAACAATTACGACAACAGGAAGACTATTTGCTAATAAAGCTCACAAACCATTCCATGCTTTGGCTACCATGGTTTTGCCTGATATTCATGTAAGCTGAAGTGTCTGTACTTTCTTCATGTTTCATGTGATACAAAGCAACAGAAGGCGACTGCACTCTTCACTGCACAGGTGAAACTGGTGCTCATGGTTCATGTAAGTCAAGCTTGGGAAGGCTTCTTAGCAGAAAAAGCTCATTTTCTGCTCAGTACATCTAAGATGATAAAGGGATCTAATAAATGCCCTGGTTATGTCAAAAATATTCTTAAAATAAGTTAGGATAAAACAAAAGATACAAATGAGAATTTCAAACAAACAGTAAAATTTCTTCTTGCACGGAATGTTGTATGAAGAAAATATGTTAAACCATTTCTGTAGGTGTGTATTTCTAATGTCCTGTAAGAATGCAGACAAGCAATCACAGAATCATAGAATAGTCAGGGTTGGAAGGAACCTTAAGATCATCTAGTTCCAACCCCCCTGCCATGGGCAGGGACACCTCACACTAAACCATGTCACCCAATGCTTCATCCAGCCTGGCCTTGAACACTGCCAGGGATGGAGCATTCACAACCTCCCTGGGCAACCCATTCCAGCATCTCACCACCCTAACAGGAAAGAATTTCTTCCTTATATCCAATCTAAACCTCTCCTGTTTAAGTTTGAACCCATTACACCTTATCCTGTCACTACAGTCCCTAATGAAGAGGCCCTCCCCAGCATTTAAGTCTTACAACCCCAGTCAAGAATCTAAAGTAGTCATTACTTCAAAAGGTAGTAATGCAATTATAAAAGTGTTGAACCACTACACCATCAGTTATTTTGTTGTTTTTTTTTGTTTGTTTGTTACAAGTAATTAGAAGAACTTGGAAATAGGTAGGGGAGAAAGGGGGACATCAGTGATGTTGAAAACTCGAGCAAGGCCTTCTTGGTCATGATACATGAGTACCTACAGTACGCATACAATTTCCCTAGTGTCTCAATGGAAAGACGCATGTTTCTGTAAACAATCCAACTGCTAATTTTACATTTAATTGCTGCAAAAAAATGTTTACTACTTAAAGTGATAGTTTAGTACCTTCTAAATTCTATTACAACTGAACAGCAATTAACTCTTAGAGGTTGATAGCATCATCCATTTTTACAGCAATAAATACTAATACTATTTTTATTCTGTACTGTTCCTTCCTCTGATCAACATCTGATTATGAAATAAAAAGCACATTATACATTTATCAAAATTATATAAGGTATATCATAAAATGAAAACACTTGGTAAATAAAGGTTGTGATGATGAGCTTTATGAAAATTTAAACTGATGAATTTGGCTCAATGTTTATTCAGCTATGCTGTTACTTATTGTTGGAGTTATTTTTAAAATTCTCTAATGAGAATGAAATAATTTGACCCCAAAAGACCAGCATTCTATAGAAAAACACTTTCAACTTTAAAAATAACTATTCTTAAAACATATTTTGATAGTCATCTTACAACTGTAACTGCACATAACAGAAAAAAAGTAACATCACTTTCCAAGTCTGTTACCTACATGGAACAGCAGATGGCTTCCCACTGTAATCTGCTTCTCTCTTCTCAAGAAATAGCTTTAAAAGTTTAACCAAGTTCTTAAAAATGTTTCCATCAAACACTTACTTAAAAAACTATGGCCAACTAAACTGGTGCTTGTTCAGAGGAAGAGCTTGTTTGGTTTGCTCTTTCTAAACAAACTAATAAAAGAATCCATTTGGCAGGAAAAAAAAAAAAAACAACAACAACAAAGAAACCAAACAAAATACCTTTCTACAGGTTCAGCAGACACCTGCGTATCAGCATCATGACAATATAACTGCATGCCTGCTAGGAGTAGTTCATGATATTTAACTTCAGTTGCTTTGAACTCTTTGTATTCAGGACTAAAAGTAGAGAAAATACGCACAGCAGTTGGATTACAAGATTAAGACCACCAGCAAGAATACTCCCTCAAAGCATTTTCCCTGCCCCACCCAATAGGCCTTTTATATTCCCTATTCTCCTTCTGAAACATTTACCAAGGCTAAGTGAAATATCTATCTCTCCATTCAGTTCAGATTTTAGCAGCTTTTAATATTCATTCCTTAATGCAGTGTCAGTGTGCTCACCCTTTGCTCTACACAGTGGCACTGATTTGCAGTAAGAAGCAGAGAAATCCCTAGAAACTTCTCCATGATTTATTCTAGCTCTAAAGCTTTTCACTGCAGTCAGTAGACTACCTAATAGCCCAGTCAAAATTAAGACAAACATCTTCTATGACAGACAACTGTGGGGATGGTGGCATGAATTAGAGAGTATGGAAATAAACACCTTAAACAAACCACCTCAGTGGGAGACTGGCATTGTCTGTCTGCCAATGAACTGCACACAAGATGCCTAGAGAAGCCTCATAACAAAGAAAGAGCTGCATATTTTTCTAGGATTCCCATGTCAGCACCACCCCTGATGCCAGAAACATTAATAACTTCTGCTTTGCTTCTTTCTGGGGAGGGGAAAGGAGTTGAAATCAAAACAAAGTATCTAAAGAAGATTAATTTTACTGCTAGTTGAAATTTGTCCATGCCAAGTACTGATGTAAAATTCTGGGATTGAAGCTTTCTTGGTTTTGTTTTGAAAGGGATAATGATAGTCCTACAATTTCACCGACCTGTAAAAAGCTTCAGAAACTCCTCTTACTAGAGGCTCTCCACTGCATCAGCTCTGAAGCCAAGCTTGTCAATCTGATGAGATAATTAGCCTTGCTTAAATCTTTTCCTAATTAGGTCTAACTTCTTTACATACTTGGAAAATACTAAATTCAGTTACAAAGAAATGTATGAGACTGACAGCTATCAAAAAATGCCCTTTGTATTACCTTGATAAGCAGAATTCCAGTATGAACAGAGAAAATACAGATTTTTATATTGTTATATCACTGGGATAAACACTTTCCAGCTTCCGAATCTGGAAGGCATGTACTGGCACATCATTCCAATAAAGAGTAAGTCTCAAATACTTCAACAACCCATTGCAATCTGACTTGAACAGAAAGAACCCCGCTAGAATGGGCTGCACAAGGCAGGCACAGGAAGGTACAACATGCTTTAACATCCCTCAGTCTAAATCATCAGTGGACTAGAACAGAGGTGAATGACACGAGGCAGACTACATTAGTCATGATGCAGCCTGAGGTAGTGTCTGCTGGAAAGACAATAGTCCATTCTCCATGTCCACGCAGTAAATGGCCTTCTTTCTGCAACTACCAGCTAAGATTATAAATTGGCATGTTTCACAATATTAAAAGCCACTCCAGCTGCAAAGGAACCAAGACCATAAATTCTTTTCAATGCACCTCTGAACAGCATCAGGCAGTAGCGAGACTTTCCTGAAAACAGCTAGACAGCTGTAAAGTAGCTGCTTCAAATTTAGTTTCTCTCACAGGAGATGGAAGAGATCTGTATGAACTGTTTAATTAACAGATCAAGCCAGCAAGACCCATGAGGAAAAAATTCAGCTCTTAAACAAAAGGTTTTTATTCTGTTTCTTGAAAAACTTCATTTTATATTCTATGTGGCATTTCTGAATTAAGACAAAAACCTGGTTTGAATAACATCTCCAGGTCTCTTCTCCCCATTGCTGTTAATGCATGTGAAGTCAGCAGTGGGGATACAGTTTGAGGTATTTGTCGAAAGGATCAGCACACTAACTAGAGGTCTGGGAAATCCATACATAAGCTCTTTCTCACACAGACATGAAAAAGGTCATTGCTTATCAGTTTCTCATATAAAGTTAAATGGCTCTTAATCTCCAGCTGATCACTTAATTTACCAAAAGGAAAGTCACTGCTTTTTCTGCAACTCAACAGCAGCTGTAGCTCCCCTCATGTGTTTCCTATGCAAATTCCACCTCTGCTGTACAGTAGACCTGTTTTTTAAAAGCAAGTTTAGAGTAAAAAGGGAAAGGAAGATCATAGTGTCTGCCATGATCATTAAAGCATCCTTGAATTCTCTGGCTAACAATGATTAACAGCTGCAATTATTGCTCAATTCTGAATGTGAGAAGACCCTGTTATGAAATCTGAATGGATGTCATCAGTAAAAGAACCACAGTTACTTTTCTTTAAGTCTTATGCTCAACATGAATCAAGAGAGAAACCTACTAGCTAGCACAATGTCTGGAATAGTAGACATGGAGACAGTAACAAGCTATGCCATGTACTTCTAAGACAGGACCCCTGAGAAAAGATGCAAGAGTTTCATGGACTCTGTTGAACAGATTAGGAGATGACAGAATATTGTATCATTCTCTGCATTTTACAGCAAGTCTGGACACAATCCTGGTCTCCAGCATAACCAAGGCATTCTAAATCTGGTTTTCTGTCCAGGTATAAGATCTTCATGTAACAAGAAGCAGCTTCATTCCTCCAGACATAAAGCAAAGATGAAATAGAACTGTCATGAGGCAACTGGAAAAACACTACACACAAAGTATTATTTCATAAATAATAGAGTAAATGTTCTACACTGGCTAGGATCAAAGGCTACAAGTTCTGTTTCCAGCTCAGCCACAGACTGCTTAACACCACACCTCAACCCTTCTGTTTGCTGTGGATAAAATACAGTGAGATTCCTTATGCTACATTACATTTGCTGGTATAGCTAAGTATCTATAATGAGATGTGGGGCATAACTGTAGTTAAAAATCTTGCCATAAACACTTCTCACATTTTCAACAACAAAATGCCATTTGCCTGTACTATTACCAGCAGTATTAAGACAGTCATACTTTACAGTGTACCATTGTAAATAAAGACGCAAAGAACTCAAGCTGTAAAGTACAACACGGGGCAAAATGCAAGAGATTCTGTCTTGTCAACATATATATAACCTTTTCTCTGCCTGCATGCAAACATTCAATGATCTACAAGTGCCTGGAGTCACCAAAACAGAGTGGTCGGGGTGGGTGGGGAGAATAACACCCAAAACCACCACTACCACCCTGAAAATCAAAAAGAAGCGCTCAGTTTGAGTTCAGTGTCATGTTCCTGGCAGAATGTCTGCTGAAGCAGTACAGAGATTTTTATGGGGCTAAAGGAGACACTGAAGAAATACAAACAAATCAATGAATACCAGCAGTGAGAGATAAACAGTTTCAAATGCTTCATAGAACTAGAATCCCTTTGCAGCCAGATTCAGTGCCAAGATGAAGACTTGGAAGGCTTCTGTCAGACTATTTCCAATTACAGTGGTTTATGAAAACACAGGGGATATAGTACGCCTTGATGAGAAAAACCAGTGTATATATAAGCTCATCATCCTTGAGCAGAAAGCACTGAGGTAAGTACTAGTTGTTATGGATACATCCGCATAAGTAATGGAAGTTATTGCATCTAACCTTCAGTTTTCATTTATTTTGTACTGGAGGGTGTGGGTGCGTGCACAGAGGTTTATGTTACAAGCTTCTATCTGCCACAAAATATTGAAGTATTCTTACATTGTGTGGCTGAAAAAATGCCTTCAAGCAATGAGTTTAATGTAAACCCAGAGGAATCAGGTAGGATGATGCTTAGAAGCCTTTAGAAGACCTTGAAAAATGCACTGCTAATTGCTCTTTAGTCATTTGCATATTGTTCAGAGGTTTAAAAACTATTCATTGATAAAGAATAGATATAAATTGCTTTGAACTGAGAACACACAATTAACTGTGAATAGTTTTCATGACAGAACAGATCCACAAGTCATTTGCGTGGTCTTTGTGTCAACCAACCTCTTATGCTAAGAGCTGTTTTTCTGGTTGCTGGTGCCATATTGGGGGAAGAAAACCTCCCAACCATTACTGATGACCTCACAGTTACTAAACAACACACACCACCTAGAAATACCATCATATTCTATATGTTCTCCTTTATATGTGTAAAAGATAAGAGGAAAGATTCTAAGGACCAGAAGAGGCAACTACAAGGAAAAACTCTGAATCATCAGTTTTGGTATGGATACCTGTTAATATAAAATACACAGCTGTCCTGGGTTCAGCAGCAGCAGTCATTTTTTCTTCTTTGTAGCTGGCCCAGTGCTGTGGTTTTGACTTTTGGCCTGGGAACAGCACTGATAACACCGATGTTTTCAGTTGTTGCTCAGTAACGCTTACTCTAACCAAGGACTTTGTAAGTCTCATGCTCTGCCAGGAGGAAGCAGAGACTGGACACCTGACCCAAACTAGCCAAAGAGGTATTCCGTACCACAGTATGTCATGCCCAGGATGTAAACTGAGAGTTACCTGGAAGGGCTAGATCACTGCTGGGTTGGGCTAGGTATTGGTTGGTGGGTGGTATTGTAATCTCTTCCCTTGTTATTTCCCTTATCATTATTATTACTGGTTGTAGCAACAGTGGTTTGTGTTATACCTTAGTTACTAAACTGTTCTTATCTCAACCCCTGGCAGTTACATTCTTTCCATTCTTCTCCCCAACACTCCGGGAGAAGGGGGGGGAAGAAATAGAGGGGGCGGGAGTGGGCTGCATGGCTGACTTGCTGACAGGGTTTAAACCATGACAACATCTGAAACCAGGTGTGTGGTTTTGTTGTTTGTGGTTGTGGTGTTTGGTTTGTGGAAGGTTTTTTGTTTGTTTGTGTATGTGGGATTTTTTTTTTTTTGGAGGGTGGTTGGGTTTTTTTTGCTGTTTTCTTGGAGGGGTTGTTTGTTTGTTTAAGTTTTTAATTTCAGTAAGGAAACTCATAGCTGTTAATAAGAGATAGTCTCTGTTCTGTGAGGTAAATCTGACAGATCCTGAAAAAGCTGGAGGAGACCTAAGTCTGCCAGATCTGGAAATCAGTCAAGTGAAAAATCTGATTCCCAGATTTTTACCCCAGTGAAGCCAACTTAACAAGTTTGATATATCAAGACTATGTACAGAGTTCGGAAGCTATGGGCCTACAAAACTCAAAGCTCATGATTTGAAAAGCACTAGATTAAATTAAAACCTTAGCCTATTTCCTTGGACCTCCATCCTCCTTTAAACCCAAGATTGAAAAACTTTTCCTCTTCTTGTCTCCTTGCTTGTCAGAAGTCCATAAAGTTGGTCAAATGAAAACAGAGAAACAAGAGAGAAAGCCTTCAGTTCCCCCATCTTGGAGCCCAAGAGACCCCAGCAGCCTACAAAGCTCTTTCACAAACAGCCTTTCACAGACTCCAAGAATTTTCAGGTACTTTTGCTTCTTTATAATCTCTTCACAAAGGCTAAAGCAATGAACAATTTTCAGAGACCTGTAACCTGTAACCAAATTTGAAGTTTTCATTAAAAAAATGTCCTCTTTGCCCTCTGCTAAATTCTAAAACTTGCTCCAAAACCAGCAATACAGATCATCTGAATGATAGGGGGATCCTTTCTTTTAACACTTTTTTCCTTTTATTTTCTTTAAAAATCACATGGAACATTTTATTTAAAATTACAAATAAAGTAAGTGTCCAAACACAGACATGGAAACAGAAACACCAGTCCAAATGGTTTAGATGCAGAAAGGGTAGAATTAAAAACGGTTTTGAACCGGAAAATCAAAGTTCATTGAGAACTTTGTCTTTACAGATCTCAGGTGGCTCAGTGTTTTAAACATTACTAGCTGAACAGGTACAGAAGAACGAACTATCATAAACAAATAGCCTTACTGACAAAACAAGAGCATCTTAACAACATGAACACAGAAGGAGATAGTATCTAGCTGAACCTTTCTTTCTTCTGCTCTTCTAAGTATTTCTTTAACCCCACTCCTTTACTTTGAAATAAGAGTGGAAAAAATGACATGCCAGGTAACTTTACACCTTACCTATTTAACAGAAGCCAATCTCTGAAAGAGAAAACTAAACCCTTCCCAGTTCAGAATTTCCCAGCTTAGTTTATGCCAACCTTTGGCACCATCAGCGTGTATTTCTTGTTCTTGTTTTCCAGATTTCCTTTAATGTTCTGACTGCTCCTCAAAGTTTTGTTTTCTTTTTTTGTAAGACCCATAATTTCAGCTACATCCATGGACATCATCTGAAACATTCTTTGAAGTAGAGAGTTTACAAAGGGGATCAATGAAGACCAAATGGACAGCAAGTTCTTAGATATATGTGATTTCTGATCTCAGCTGATGGTTACTTTGTCTTCACAATCAGCTGCACTACTACTTCAGCAATATCAGGATCAATTCAATACCATTTAAAAACAGCTGGACTTGTATTAAAGCTTTAATAAGGTTCCCAAACAATCTGCCACAGAATAGAACTTACCACCATCCACCTATATGTGGGAAAGTAATAGAAGAAAATGAGGGAGGGAAGGAAGAATGGAATAGGCTAATATATAGTATTATGAATAGGATTTTTGGTTACATGTAGAGATTTAGCTGGGAACTATATTATATCTGCAATTCCAAAACCATGGCACATTTCTTTTTTGCAAAAATCACTGCTTCAGTTAAAAAAAATAATGCTTTTAACAGTTAGATGGTTTATTTGGGATATTCTTGACTACACACACACACAAATCTTTTTAAAGACGTCCCTAAAAAAGCATGTACTCCTAAAACTAGTTCAAGAGCGTCAAGACATTTTAAGCTAGGAACGTCAGCCTACTGGAACAAATAGAACTGCTGAAAAACACTAGTCCCAGAAGATTGTTGCATCTTCCAGGTGGCAGTAAATTCTTAAACTCATCATGGTGAATAACATGGAGGTTCTCCCATGTTCTCAGCAATATCTGGCCATAAGGAACTTTTCGCTCCACTGGACAAGCAGCAGCATTTCTTCTCCCCTACCCCAAGCAACATCTTCTTCCCAACTATTTCTGTGAGAACTCCCCATTTCAGGAATTGGTACATTTCAATGTCATTGCTGCAGTCTTGCTGTGACTGGAACTTCACAAATCTGATGAGCTACTGGCATTTGGCTCAAGAGTTCAACCAGAAAACACTGCTGTATGTGAGAACTGCTATAACTCTTCTTTATTTTACCCATTCTAATGCGCCTCTCTTTGTCTCTCTCCCTTTCTCCCCCCTCCAACCTGTTATGGCAGCTATGCAACAGGTTTTTTTTAACTTCAGAGGAAATCTGGAGACCAACAAAAAATGATCTCCAATAACAAAATTCAAGTCTGTATCTGACCTGCCAAATGAACAGGTACTTTCACCAAAAGACAAGCCAGCTATTTGAACTCTCAAGTACTGCCAGTACAAAAAGCAGCTTGCCTGTTCAGATGAGCAACCAGTCTCTTGAGACTTCAGAGATAAACCAGACAAAATGCTGGACAGGAACAAAAGGTACAGTAACAGTGCAAGAGCTGGAGCCTTGGATAAGAGCACAAGCAGGGGGAGGAAAAGTCTTTCTGAATTTAATAATTTTGCAAAGCCAAATTTAACTCATAAAAGTAAACCATTTGAAACTGAGCGTAAGATTTTATCCTTCCTTCCCTTTGACTTCTGTAAATCACAGAGTACCTGATACCAACTTTAAACTGCAGAACATATTGTGGAAAAACTGTTCTAAATTTGATACTTTCCCCATCACAAGTCTGGAAAGAATGTAACTAGCAAATTCAATTTACAGCATGCTATAGATAGGGATACATTTCTGCATGTCACACTGAAAACTGTCTCAGTCTTTGTTGCTGTTTCCTGCCTAGGGTGTGACAGAGTAAGCAAAACTATTGAAAATTAAAATGAACTCAGAAGTAAGAAAGGATCAGATATTTACAAAACAATCTCCCAGATATTCTAGACAGTTATTAAGATGAATTTGTTTTATATGCTATAGTCTCTGGCATAAGCTTAAAAGAACAATGGCTTGATCCTGCAACCCTTCTTCACACAGCTTAATCTTACTGCCTTTGAGGAGTAACATACATGGTAACAGGATAAACAGTGGAGGCCCTGAGATCAAATAATTCAGATAGACAGATACCAAGATGAAAATGCTATGAGAAGAACTGAGTCTAACTGATTAAGAACTAGGTGCAATTAGGACCGAAGACATTTGTTTTTAGAATTCTTGAGATGCATTACATTCATCATTTGGGCTGTCAGGCCATGATGACAGCACTGGCAGCAGAACACAGAAGATGAAGTTAGAGAACACTCTTATCAGATGCTCCCACTCTCTGAAATAAGCATGGCAGCAGTGGCAGACAGACTCGGGCTGCCCTGTGAAATTAGGCGCTGCCTTCCACAAGCTGCAAAAGCCAGGCAGCACCATAGCATATTGGTAACAGCATAGTAAAAGTTCAACTTCTGAAATAGCTGCCATAGTGGCAAATATTTAAGACTGCACTGGGCCACAGCTACAGAGCAGAGATTTAACTTTTCAAAATATTACTGCTGTCATGCAAAAGGACTCTGAGGTCAGGCCTCTCCAGGGAAGCAGTCAAAAATGGAAGCAATTAATTTGTCATTACTGAGTTTATCAGTCAGGATAAAATGAAGCGTGCAGGAACTGTACCTTGCGAAACCTCAGATAAATGGTAATTTGCTCTGTGAAAAGTTCAGGAGGCAAAAACAAGACCTCTGATACATAATACATCGTGACTAAGAGAGGACAAGGGTGGCAGCGCCACTAAGAACAAGCTTCCAAGTCAGAATTCACTCAAAGTTTCAACTAAGATGAAAGTTTTTTACGTCTGCTTACATCTGTGCTAAGTGATTGCACAGTGAAAGGTGATGCAGATGAGAACCTACAAGAAAATGAGAGTATGTCATTATTAAGGAACAGGAAACTAGTAGCCCTCCCCCCCACATGTCAAGGAAATGATTATCAGGGACAACTGCAGGCTAATACAAGCACTGAGATATAGGGCTATGCCCATAAATCCTGTCACCTCATCAGTTATCACCTGCTTGATTTTTGCATAAAGTGTTAAGTTTTGCCCCACTTTCATACTTCCCACTAATTTCCCACTTTCTAGGTATTCAACCACTTCTCTGGAAGTGAGAAAGTCCATATATTCAACCCCTCTGTGTATTCATCCACAATAGCGTGCCACAGCTGCCTAAACTCCTGCCATGGCCTTACACCTTTCAGTAAAGGATTATGACATCTTTCAGCAAAGTATTTTTAAGTTTAAATGGTTTGTCTCAAGACTCTCAGTAGGGAACTGCAGGGTTGCATGAATCATTGCAAAGATGGAAATACCTGCTGTCAACAAACAGTCAGATCGCAACTGTTTCACATAAAGCCAGAGGACAGATGTATCCCGAGTGGTTCCACTTTGCATTGCTTTACCAGTGGCTCAGAAAACAAGCAGCTGTGGAAGTCACAAGACCACACACCCTAGATGAAGAAAGTGTTTTCACTGCAGTTGCTTATGTTCTTTTCAGAAAGGGTCATTACTGGAGTTTTCACTGTTAGGGGCACTGATTTCCATTAGACATCTTGGTATGTATGTCCTGCTCCACATCCACATGATACAGGCCTGACTTCCACGTAGGCAAAAAATGCCATATAAACAATATCTCATTTCAGCTTGTTTGTTCTCTTTATGAACCCTTCTCCGAAGCCATCCAGAGGTCATCTCCCATGAAATAGCCTTCCTCTTTCATATGGCTCCTTTTTCAAGATTAATACCTCAAATAACTAGTTTGTAGAATTTAGTAATGAGCAAACACAACCAGTTCTACAAACACCACCGGCTCTCCGTAGGAATGAGAAAACCTTTTAGGATGCTGAACAGACCTCATTTTTAAGAATCATGATACAGAGATAACCTGCTGTCTGTACCAGATACTCTTAGGGGGAGCCAAATAATCTGTTCTACACAGATTACAGAGGAATACTCATGTAAGACACATAGTTGTAATTTAATGGAGCTAAAAGCCACATCACAGACACAACAGGATGCCTCTCAGTATGTGTATGAAGGAACAATGTTTTTGCCTCTGAGAAAAGAATACAGTTACGTAAATACATTATATGGCACCCAAGGTTAAACTTATCTCAATTTCTAAAGCACAAAGAGCTGCAACTTGCTTGCCAGCATTTCTTTCAAAAACATTGTTGTACATCAGAGCTCAAGACTCCAAACTGAATCAGGGCAAAGAGCTATTAAAAGGGCACAAGGTAAGAGAGACAAAGGAGAAATTAAATTATACATCTGCTATAGAAGCCACAGAGACAACAACAAACACTTGTGTTGTTTGCTCCTTGACTCCTCTCTCCTCACCCACTATCATTACCACATCTGACACTTTCAGGTTGAGTTGTAACAAACTCAAGACACCCATTATACTATTAAAATAAATATGTATATTTTATACTGATATATTATGTGGCACATAGACTAATACAAACATTTATTTCCCAAAGAAGATGCTACAGAAGTAAGCTATGATAACAAATGAATAAGGTCTCTGTTTCCAGTTCTAAATAATCTCATACTTGTCACCATGACATACACAAAAAAGGTAGGAAAGCTATCAGTCAAAAAATTGAACTCTTCCACAGCAGTCTGGTGTGAAACTCAAAGTCAGCAAGTGCTTTTTATCAGCATGGGATCATGCCTCAGGAGACTTACAAAGTTATTAAGTCTCTCTTCAGTTGCCCAGGGAAGTTAGAAATTCAAATGGAGTTTCAAGAAGAACAAACACATACTCCAAACCTATTAAAACAATTTAGGGAACACTAAATACAGTAATTCCCTCTTGCAATTATATTAATGATGGTGAAAGGGAACTTCACATCAAGAAGCCTCAGAGAAGTCTAATAGTAGTTAAATACATTGGAAAGCTATTCAAGGAAATCTGCATTCATTTTATTTAAACCAACTACATAAAAGTTCTGAAGGAATAAGATACAGTTATTACCATAAGCAAAGCTAAAAGTTGCTCAGATTCAATTTGCAGCCATCTTAAAGTGAAATACGTGCACTCAAGAGCCAAATAGAAGATGCAATTATTACAGCTCAGTTTTATTTACTTAAAGTCATCCAACATTCCTCTGAAGGTTAACATTTTTAAAGGAAATATTTTCAAGTAAAACATTAAGGTACTTTTCCCCAAGAGAAGAACAATTAGCACAGCAGGTTTTAATCAAGTGGTTTACATTCCCCAGCCCTGAACTCTCCAACTACAAGTGTCATAAATAATATCTCTTTTCAGATACCAACAGGCTAAGAAATGCCAGTTGTAATTACTAACTTCATGAAGCTGAAAAAATGCATTCATAGTAAGAACTGCTCCTTACCCCCATGAACTCTCATAAACCGAGGCTAAACCAAATGGATTCTGCTCTTCTGTAACCATACTCTAGCTGTTCTCAAGACTGTTTTGCAATTTCTCTTCTACAAAACTAATTAAACAGCATCAGTTGAGCAGGTTACTTGTAATCTAGAGATTCTGTAAGCATTAGAGATTCTGTAAGAACCTGGGAACTGTGACTCAAAAAGCAGTAGCTCTATTATTTAAAAAGCCTATAACCAGTAATCTCACTTTGCAGACCTCCAGCAACGATACAAGAAAATAACCATGATTTGTTTTCAAATACTGTGTCAAATCTGAGCAGCCTAGTTGTATCCCTCAACAGCAGGATTTCACAGCACTTTAATTCACCATATATACCCCACTTCTTGCTTCAGAGACCAAATTATGCCTTCATTCATCATTAACTCTCAAAAGCACCTCCCTAGCTACTTCTGGAGTGGTGAATAAAACTTCTCTGACCTAAAGCCACAAGAATTCATCCCAAAAACTCAGCTTAGAAGATTGACTATTTTATGAACATGGAAATCTAAACCAGTTTCCATTGGATTTCTTGTATGTCACTTAAATCTTCTGTTTTCACTTCAGTGGCCACCCTATCTACCACAGTACTACCTCAACTGTCCTCAGACTCCTCCTTGCCCATGGCAATGCATGAACTCTAAATCCCATGTATGCTACCCTCAGCTTCCACACGTATCTCCAAGACATCCCACTGCTATAAATATGCAACCCTATGCCTGTTACTGGCCAGGCAGAAAAAAAATTGCTTGAGCTCCAAGCACATCAATTTACACCAAGTGAGGGGAAACTCAACAGTTCTCCCTGTTACTTACTCTGCAGAGGCAATAATCTTCCCCACCACCCAAAGTCTGCATAAAGTTTCTGGAAATTTATTATCTTTGAGGTTTCAACCCCACAGTTGAACTGTAGGGTACACCTGCCAACACATTTAAAAGTTATTAGGAGATAATAGCAGTCTTTAAACTTTGTTCCCAGTGAACCTAAGAAAGTAACCAACTGCTGTCATCTTCCAGGAAGAGCTGGGTAAGATTTGATATAAATGTGTGCATGCATTTTATTAAAGAGAAAAAAAACCAGACATTGTTATTGTTTAGGATGTTATCACCTCCATGGTTGATTAATTCCTTTAGCTGTAAGCTTTGTAGAAAATGTAGAAGCAACGGTGACTTGACCCTAATATGTCTTCCTCTCTTCTACTCCCCCATGACCTACTGTAGCATGACTATAAAGACAAAAGGAGCAACACTCAAAACCTTAAAACCTGCAATAGCCTGCTCTGGCAGCCTCTTCTTTCCTAAGCATCTTAGCAGCAGTGTGACTGCCATCCTGGGGATGCTTTTCTGTATGTCTGCTGTTGTGTGGCAGCCTCCATTGCTAGTGTGCACACTGCAGCATTTCATTTCTTAGCATGGTGCAAATGCAGCAAGACCACTCTCCCTGTTTTTAAAGGCAAACAGAACAGAATGTTCAGCCATACTAAAATTGAGAAATCGTTCCAGCTATTACCTGTTTTCAGCCATTTTCTCTCGCTGTCTTCAAACACCAGATCCACTTCCTGTAATTATGGAACAAGCATCTACTGACAAAACTGCTGCTTGTTGCAAATCACTTCTAATAATTCAGCCTTTTGGTGCTGGAAGGTTAAATTGCTGATGGGAGACAAACATTCTTGAAACACATGCCAGGGTTATGAAGATGCATGTGATTCCTAACAGCTCTGGCATGTTTCCAGCTGTCTTAGTTACAGAATGACATGGGAAGCCACCAGATTTTTATAGACACACCAAACTCAGAACTATTTCAAAACAGACTTGGGGAAAGGGAGGAAGCAGAACATCTAGAGTGTGTGAAAGGTTACAGGGTATTTATGCTACAAGCTGTAGCAAGTTTTTTCCATCTTACTTTTCTTGCAGCTTTAGGAGCAATACACTAAGGAAAAAGTACCAATCTCTTATACCCTTAAATAAATGATGAAAGCTGTGGGAGAAAAGGGATCATGATTTGAGTTTTAAAATTCAGGTCCTGTCTATTATAGCAGACCCGTGACAAAGAACTAGGGAAACAGTATGAAGAAGCAGCAGAGTGAACTATAATTAAGCTCTGTTTCACTGCTTTCTTCTTCTTTCCAAATGTAATACCTAATCAACATTTTGGGAAAGCAATCTGTGTTAATGGTTCAGCAATTCAGACCCTGAGGTTAAGTAGAAGACCTCTCAGTCAAAATTTGAGTCCCATAAAAGCTCTCCATTAGGACTCTACCTAGTATCATACCACCAGCACCATATGAGGCAGCATAAGCAATTAAATTCAAAATTACCTGGAAGACAAATTATTACACCTAATTCATAGAATCATAGAATAGTTAGGGTTGGAAGGGACCTTAAGATCATCTAGTTCGAACCCCCGTGCCATAAGCAGTGACACCTCACACTAAACCATGCCACCCAATGCTTCATCCAACCGGGCCTTGAACACTGCCAGGGATAGAGCACTCACAACCTCCCTGGCCAACCCGTTCCAGTGCCTCACCACCCTAACAGGAAAGAATTTCTTCCTTATATCCAGTCTAAACCTCTCCTGTTTAAGTTTGAACCCATTACCCCTTGTCCTGTCACTACAGTCCCTAATGAAGAGTCCCTCCGCAACATCCTTATAGGCCCCCCAGTTCTTCAGGCAAACTTCTTTATGTTCTGAATCAAAGCAGAGAACAATTAAAACTATATTCAATTGTTTCTTTAACACACAATACTTCAAGATCTATGATGTGTACTGCAACTGTATGTGATTTTTAAATGAACTACTCAGAACAAATCAGGGTTTCTTGCATCTTACGGTGTTTTGCTATATACTGATTTCTGCAGTGTTGTTCAATAGCAGAGTGCTTGTAAAACCACCACTGCAGAGAACCACTCTACTGTGCAATACATGTGAATGAGCTCTCTATGATTTTCATTAGAAATCTGATTAAAACATATTAAATTTTGATGATTTATTACACTCCTCCACAGGATTTTTCGAGTCAGAACTACAGACGAGTAGCTGTTTGCCAAGCACTGAAACTTCTAAGTTAGTTCATCAGAGATTATTGAGGTCTTTCTAGCAATCTCACTCCTATAGTGTAAACCTTTATGTTTTCAACTAGTGTCAAACAAAATCCAGCCATGTGGTCTAGGTAAGTCTCTTTAGGACAAAGACTAATGGCCATTCCCATGTTTGATCAATTAAGTCATTCTCCTGAGTCTGGAAACAATACATAGACAGTAAAGTCTCTTAGCTGGAATGAAATGACCTTATATAAATCATATGATGCAATCCTCATCACTACCTCCTCTCAGCAGAATGCAAAATAAAAATGTCAGCATGGAAGAAAGTACAACAGTACAAGGAAGATAAGGAAAAGACCTTCCAGTGAGACAGAACTACTGTGGAAATTAGAAGACCATGGTTCAATCTTAATCTGCCCATTCTAAACAGCCAGGAAACACTTCTTGTATTTGCCCTACCTCAGAAAGGTCATAAATGATAGCTACCCTATTCAAAATGATCTGAATTTAAGAGAGGATGGATAGAGTGAGACCGTATCATAGAAGGAAATGCTATTATAAGCTAAATATGTTAGTTCAACTTTGCTAAACTGCTGGCACTACTGGCTGTATCCTCAGAACACAGAATGTTCATATATAACATTCTCACACTCCCCTCAGGAAAAGGGAGAATAACAGGACAGAGCAAAGCTACTGAATAGACAGAATGAGGGGAGCAGAGAGACCAAATGGAGGTCTCATGTTGCCCTCTAACCTGTTTTGTGACAAAACAGCAGGCTAGCTTTTTCCCTTCTAAACACAGATAAATATGGAGATTATTCATCAGGAAATGCAATACCAGTTTAAGCAGCAGCAGCAGCACTCAAATCCTTAATTTCCCCTTTAACCCTGAAGGATATCTTCTGTTTAAGTTCAGAAGCAGCATCAACAGCCATCAGAGGACAAAGTTCTGTTTATTAATGCAATAAAAATAGACTAACTCTGCATGTCATGCTGCAGTAATGGGCACTGGAACAGCATTTTATTACCTAAATTGCTCTCTTGGCACTACTGACAGCATTCATACCCAACAGAACACTGCAGCCTCTTCACCATTTAGCTCACATACCAAAGAACAGATCTCTACCAGTTTTGAATTCGTTCTTCCAAATTAATGTCAGAAGTTACTCTGTTTAATGTATGAGAAAGCAGCCACCCTTTTAATTAGTGGGAGAGAAACACTTATTTATAACTTGCAGCCTAAATAGTTCATTTCTGCCCTTTTGGATTTTTTTTTTTTTTTTTTTA
>NDXB01003968.1:195284-229580 GCA_002631895.1 Agapornis roseicollis
TTTTTTTTTTTTTTTTACACTGGACTGAAGCCACCAGTGATACTTTCACTTGAAATCCATCATCAAACCCACAATCTTTACAATCTGATTTATTCTTGGGCAGTGCACAGAACTTCCTCATAGAGAAACTGGTGAGGATTTTGTTTCACAGAATCACAGAATCATTATGGTTGCAAGGGACCTCTGGAGATCATCCAGTCCAACCCCCCCTGCCAAGGCAGGGCCACCCAGAGCCCAGGTTATGCTGGAATGTGTCCAGGTGGGTTCTGAATGTCTTCAGAGAGGGAGACTCACAACCTCCCTGGGCAGCCTGTTCCAGTGCTCTGCCACCCTCAGTGAAAAGAAGTTCTTCCTCATATTAAGGTGAAACTTCCTGTGTTTTAGTTTACAGCCATTGCTCCTTGTCCTGTCCTGAGCACCACTGAAAGAGTCTGGTACCATCCTCTTGACACCCACCTTTGGGATATTGATCTGCATTAATGAGATCCCCTCTCAGTCTCCTCTTCTTTAGACTAAACAGGCCCAGGTCCTCCAATATCTCCTTGTAAGAGAGATGCTCCACATCCCTGATCATCCTTGTGGTCTCCACTGGACCCTCTCCAGTAGCTTCTTGTCTTTCTTGTACTGAGGAACTGGACACAAAATATTTGGAGCAGCCACCTAGAAGACACTGCTCATACCAGAGCTGTTACAGCAACCATGAAGAAAATACAAATGAAAAGCTCAAGGATATTTGTGAACGCTCAAAGGAGAATCCTGCATTCCTTTATGCCACAGATGCTTATCCCATCTTGGATTCTCTGGTATACAATTAGGCTTATGCTACTATCTTTTCCTTTCTTCTACAGTGTCTTCATCCAAGAAAACACCAACCCTCTCTCTCCTTTAACCCCTTTAAAAAAAAAATTCAACCAAATGAAATGTAACTTAAGGGAATTATGTATCTCTGATATTTCTACTTTTGATTTAGGGCTGCTTGAAACCAGACAATACATTTAAAAATTGGAAGTGGAAGTGGAAGGAGAAACGGAATGAAAAAGCATGTGATTTGCCTTGCTTCCTAAAAATCAGAAACCAAACAAAACCAAGAGAACACAGACAGTCAGCTCAACCTAGCCAAAAAAAGAAAGGGTTGGAACAAGCTTCTCAAAAGTACAGCAAGGAAGAACGAAGATGAGAAAGTTCTGTTCTTGTACAGCCATAAATTAGCTAAATCCAAACTAGTTCATGTTTTTCTAACTTCAAACTGTTGAGCTGCATCTTTCCAAGAGGGAAAGAGGGTCATCTTGTTCCCAGAGATGAGCTGCTGATGTTATCAACCTTCAGCAAGGAGAGCAAATTTGCGCTACTTACAACATCCCAGTCCAAGGGCTAAAGCTTTCACATGATATGCCTTATCTGCCACAAAGTCTGGGATTCAAAAAAATCACATGGCATGGATGCATGTAAAAAAAGTAAAAACAGGACTGTCATGCTTCCCTATCTCATATCTTCTTGAAAAGGGCAGATAATATCCGACTAAGGCAAATAAACAAGAACATACAAAACTTGTCTTTTTGACCACTGCTACTGAAAATAATCAGACCATGCTATCAGCCCTGGCCTTCCTTATCTAATTTAATCTAAGAGCCAATGTGAAGATGGCTGTGACTATCCTGGAGGTTAAATCTAATTTATTCTGCTTTGTTTTACACTTCTGAAGCCTATGCCCAGCCACAAGCAGACATAGGTAGACTGCTGTTACTACACTTGAGCACATCTAAAGCTATCAACTGCATTACAGACTATCACTGCACTGTACCAAACTCTATTACCCTTTCTCCGTCATCTCTTCATACCCTAGCCAACTTGTTAGTTCAGCAAAAGCTTCACTGCAGAGAGAGGGTATCTTGGGTGAAACTAATTTATCTTCACAGGGTGATCAATAAATCCTCTAAGAGGGGACATGGGGTTTCTTTGTGCTTCTGTACACCTCCCACCAAGCACAGAAATTAGATGCAGTGAGTAGATGAACTGCAACTGAGGAGACATTAAGTGTTAGTCCAGGGACAAAATTCACAGCTGGTTGCTTTTGTCCCGGAAAAAACCCAAAACTTTCTTCAGTGGAGACATTATGTTTAGCAATCTGTGTTAGCACAGTTTCAGTGTAGGTTTGCAAAACATCTTGAAATGTTTCTATCTATAGTGCAACCAGACTTTCATGATACTGCTTTAATCAGCAAGGAATACTTCTGCATACTAATTTTTACTGCCAGTTTCAGTTACATGCATAAAACAAAAATGCCACCAAAGCCCAATGAAAACATGTATGAAATTTCCCTGTGAAGGTCATTCTGCAATTAAAAAGGGTTATAAATGACACAGTCCATCAACATTTAAAGCCTGCAAATAAGAACAATTAAGATCAACTACAAAAGGGAAGTTAAACAAAAATCATGGGGAAAGGAATCACACCTTCTATTGATTTAAAAGGGCAGCAGAAACCCTGGCATGTGATTTACTGGCAGAAACTAAACACTCTAGTGTGGGCTAGTTGTAAAGAAAAAATACTGTCTTCTTTTTTTTTTTCTAGTTTGAAGTCTAGAGTGCTGAATCTTAAGAACAGGTTCACCCAAAGTGCAAGCTTCTTTTGATGTTAAAGGGGAAAAAAATAACCTCCTCCATATCTTCTATATTAAAAAGTTCATTAATGAAAGGCTAAGCATTTAATTCACTGGGATGGTTCTGTTTTTTGTCATTTTTGCATAGTTAACAAGATCATAATTCAAACAGGTCACACATTGTAAATATCCTCACTATATTGTTTTAGTTTCCTCTGTAGTTAGACGGCCTTTTGTTACCAAGAATCCTATAAACTGTTTAACTGTGAATGGCTGTAAACTGCTCGTATTAAAAATTAAGCATCTACTCCTCCCAACTTTGTACAATGGGAACTACACATCCCTACTCCCCCCCCAAAAAACCCAAAACAACAACTATGGCACATAAAATCAACATTATGTCTCTGACACCTCATTCTGTGGGGCTTTGACCCACATTACATCATCTGTGCACTTTATACAGCTTCTTTTTCTCTATCCACACAAATTACTCTTGCTTAACCGTATACCAGCAAAGGAAGACACAGAAGCTGACTGACAGCAGGACAGATTCAAGCAGTCCAGCTGCCATAGAAAATAAAACCATGCCATCATCATCAGAGCTGCAGGAAGGGCAGCACAGCAGCTATTCCAAATGCAAATGCAAGGCAAATGCAAAAGGCGCCCAAGACCTGCTTGCTCAGGTCAGCATACAGCAGCAGTGAAGGAGCCCAAGAGAAAAGACAAGGTTTCCCAAGAGTTAAACCAACATCTCTGTTCTGCTCTTCATTCTGCTATTGTTTTGGTTTTTTTCAGATTAAGGTGCTTTCTGTAAACCTTGGCTAGACACAGTAGTCCCCAGGGGAATTACAGCCCCATCCTGAATGAACTGGGTCACTGCTGGCCCCCAAAGATATTTCCAAGACTTTCCAATTCATTGTGTTTGCTTCCTACTTTAAAACTTTTTGCTATCCCTCTCTACTCCTTGAAATCAAACAGTAGCAGCAGCAACTGCATTAAGTGTTTTTTTCCATATTATATTTTATATTTACTGGAATAAGTGAATAACTAGTGTCATGAGATGCAGGTGGGATTATTTTAGTGTGTGGGTATTAAAACCCCATGAATGACAAGGTTCATCAAAGTCATTAGTAGCATTAATGGATCCTACCAACAGATTTTCAAACAGGCTCTTTATGAAGGGTACAGTCCTCTTACATACGCAGGTTTTATCAGAAGGATAGGACAGGATATGATTTGAACTGCTTAACCAGAGATATAATCCAAACTGCTTTCTACAGCATTAGTGGTTTGATCAATAAGGTATAGCAAAATACTTGCAAAAATTCTCAGAAACCTGCCATGTTTATTCTCAGGCCTAATGGACCAGAATGGGAAATATGCATATGTAGTTTTGGGAAACACAACATTGCAGGCTATAGTTTTCCTACCTCATATGAAAAGAGAAAAGGAAGATGTAAAAATTGTGGAAGGAATCTGTGTGGGTGATTCCATCATTCACCAACACAGAGACTAAATTATTACATACTCCACATTAATTCTGATGCTGTAAGTATCAGTTTTCTAAGAGCACATAGTAGACTCTCATCTATTATTCACTAGTAGTCTAAAAAACTGCACATTTTTGCCTGAAAAGGTGAATTTTGAGTTAACAAAGCATAGCCACAAAAGAAAAACACACTTGCAGGAACAACTTCAGCTCTCTCACGTTTCAGATCATTTGATCAGAGAATGAGATCATGCATTTCCGTAGCTCCCAGGAAGAGCTGAAGGCTTGCAGTCTGCTTTCCTTCCTGATGCTACTGTTAATGATGAGTTGACTATTGAGGAAAGTGAAGACAACAGCATGTGCAAGGGAAGACAGATCTGTAGTCCCATAATTAGGCAGAGGGAAATTAACCAAATCCACCCAAACCTGAAAGATTTAATTCAGATGAAACAGAAATAGATTATACGTATTATATATATTATACAGAAATAGAATGTAATAGAAATTAAAACAGTATTAATAGATTAAAAAGTATGCTAACTCCTTGAGGGGATTATAGTCTCAAGTACTATAGGGAAAGATAGCATAATTTTTTCAGTAAGTACATCTAATGCACTGTTAATTTGCCCAGGATGTTACCATAAGAGAAAGCACTGAGGAAAAAGCCACAGAGATTTCTACTGCAGTGCACTGGCTGCTTCCCAGCACATTCCATTGAAGGGGTCAGAGAGCTCCCATGACCATCTTGGGTGCAGAAACTAGATAACACATCACCAGCACTAAGAAAGGTGTCTGAAAAAGGTGCCAAACTCATGCCTTTCATGGTATCCCAAACCAAATGTGAAACGCAATCCAACATTCATTTGTAAACTTCAAAGAATATTTTTAAAGCATTTAATTATGTAACAAAACTTGTTTCCCTCTTTCTATTCTCTACCATATTTCAGAGTTTTAAAAAAAGAGAAAAATATCCTACAAAATAAAGTGGTATTTGATGCACTACCATCACTACTCTAACTTGAAAAAAACCTAAATCTCTCTACTGCAAACTGCTTTCCACTTGCAATAAAAACCCTGGTTTTCTCCTTTTAACCCCCATTAAAAGATCAGAGGAAATGCTGACATACAAGATTTGGCAGGCACTCAAGAAAGAGTGGGTACCCCATCAGGCATCTCTTGTTCTTAAACACTAGACATCAAATAAAAATTAATCTTGGCCTGATATCAAACCTTAATAGTAATCTATAGTAATTTAGCTGTTCATAAATTATAATGTTCAACCTTTTTAAATATTACCTTCAGCAGAACTGAAAAGAAAGGGAAGAGTAATTTAATATTGAAAAACAGCTTGCTTAACAGGTAATTTCATTATTAGACTCATTTAAACTTGTTCAGAGCACCAATACAGTTTATGGGTAAGGAACCCAAGTTTAGATATGGTGATTTTCATCAATCTCTAAATTACCAGTATTTCCCTTGAATCTTGGTTCATATCCCATTTTCCACTTACATTGTTTTGCTAGGGTATCTATCCTGGTACCACTGATCTCTTTCTTTTAAGAGGGAAATATTTGCTAATGATAAATACGATTCACCCTAGTCTGTTACAGAATACGAAATATTTCTTGCATAAACCGAAAAAAACATCCTAACTAGAAGCTGGTAAATCACCTTTACCTTTGGTATAGAGCAAAGCTTAACAGCAGTACTGTAAATCATGTCAATGTTGAAAGATGGCTAGCTTGCTAGTGTGGTTAACAATGGTCACATATTACAAGCCTTGGAAATTAGTATTATTCCAAGCTCATATTCAAGGTAGTTCCATCAAGCCTCTAGACTTTACCTAATGGCATGCTCTGTCTTACCTTCTGAGAAAAATAGCAACAACAACAAAAACCAAAAAGCACTCCAAAACCCCCCAAATCAAACAAAAAAACAGCCCACCCCAAACCAAACCAGAAAAACACCATCAAAACAGGAACTGTGAAGTTAAACAGTCACAATCCTTTCAGCCCCAGACAGCAGTCCTATGAAGGCTTCTGCCAGAAGAAGACCAACAGTGCATTTCCCTAATGGCTTGGAAATTTAGGGTCTTAACTGATTCAGTAAGAGAATCTGTGATAATTCCCATGGAAGTAAAAGATACAGACTTGAGCTTTTCAAAACCATTGCACGACATTAGCTGTAAATTTATAGCATTTAGGTATCTTACACAAGCTCCTCCTCTCACATAGAGATGTTTGCCTCAGATGCTGAGGTAGATGTATGGGTAGCTGTGTAGGGAATCCAATCTGATAAATACCCCACATTTTTTTCCCAGCAGTAGCTCCAAAGACAAAAGCAAGATGTTATGCATATACAGAATCTAGGTGGTTTGATTTAATGCTAAAACTCACTGCTGAACCAACATAACAGTTGTATCTCCCCCACAGAGAAGTCCCTAACTTCTTAAAAGTGTATGCAAATACAGACATACTGAATTTATTACAACCCTGTAATCATCATAAAAGCTTTGTTTGGCAGGTAATCCTAGAAAGACTTGCCTGTTATCTCCAGAAACACTGTATTTTAATATAAAGGGGACTTTCCTCTTACAATACTGTAAAAAATATGGACCATTTGACAATTACTCCAGTTCTAGTATCGACAATGGCAAAATGTAGATCCTGCCTACAGCTGCTAAATTCAAAAAGAAATCACTATACTGATATTAAACGTGCCCCATTCTTATATACCATATGGTAGTCCCATGTATAAGTGCTAACATATATTACTTTGCAAAGCATATACAGAACAGGAGTGGTTTACTATGGACATTTTCAAGGGCACAATATTAATTAAATTCCAAATACACAATAAAATTAACAGGAATTGATATACAGCTACCGTGTATATCTCAAAAATAGTCATCCATCACAACAGCAACTTGGGAAAGAGTAACCTGAAGTATTACCACCAATTTAATATAGCACTAGTTAGCTATCAATGTTGTCTGCCATACTGGAAATTTCCATTCCATGATAAAAGGCAATTTCTGTGTTTTGCAGAGTGTTCATAGGAGATTGCTGTTATTGCAAATCCTACTTTACAAAAAAATATCTAAAGGATTCATCTATTACAGGTTCAAACAGAGCTCTTTAGCAACTATTTTTAATGAGCTTGATTAGGCAGCAAGTTACAAAAAGTTCATAGAATAAAGACTGGATGGAAATGCCTTAACAACTTAAACATATTGATCACAGAAAGACACTTTTCAACCATAGCACTTCTAAAACATCAGCATTTCTACTGTTAATTTGACTTCCCCTATACTAAAAAACCACAAGAACCTGGTGCAATTTGTAATGTAACTGTGCTACTGTATACCATCTAGGGTGTGAAACAAAGAAACTGAGTTGATGAGGACATAAAAAATACAATGCAAGTTAAACATTTGTTTCTACACACCCCCTCCCCAGGACATAAGGACACTCCTTGAAATCAAAAGGCAACATATTTCATTATTAATTTTATTTTAAAAGTATTTTTTTAATAAAATCAACATCTGAAGTTGGAGCAGCTGTAATAATATGAAAACTGCCAACAGTTGTTGATGTCAAACATACACTGACTACTCTGTGTTGGACAATTACATACAGTATAGGAGTTTTAGAGTTCCTCTGGGAAAAGGGAGATTTCACTGGTTAGAAACATACTTTTCAGAATAAAATATTATAGAGGAACATTCACTTTTATTTGAACGCAGAAAATAGCATAAGTACATTATGTAAATAGACTTACCATTAAAAAAATAATACAAATGCTTTGTTAAAATATTGTTGATAATTTCAGAGCAAAGAAGATTCCAGGTCTAATTTTCCTTCAAAGCATTAATGAGGGAGATTCCAACCAGCCAGCCCACAGGGTTCAGTTGAAGTAGTGCCATTAGTAACACAGGTGTTCTACAAGGAGGGGAATATGTTGCTTCTTGCAAGTAAGAAAACTATCCCAAGACATGCATGCTTTATTTATTTTGGGCAAAATGTGCCCTAAATCACAAGTGTAGACATGTTTAATGCTTGCCTTCTTCCCATTTTAATGCTCCATACTAGAAAGCTATACAGCATATTTCAGAAACTTTTTATGAGGTACTACTGTAAAATGGGGGTTCGGGTCCATACCCTGCCCTATTGCAGATGTCAGCACTCTCGGCTACAGACACTAGACTTAAAACAACTGCTAACTATACTTAGAAGGTGGATCTTCTCAGGATACAGGTTAAGGCTCACTGTTTTCATTGCTTACAACACAGCTCAGCTAGTAAAGAAGGACATGGGATAGCCTGTCTAAAAGTACACCACAGCTCCCATCACTCCAGCCTGTGACAGGGCATGGGTTTGCCTGGTATTTCAAATATTAAAGTTATCCATGTACTGACAGTGTCCAGGAGAGAGCAGGAAGGGAGCGAATTTCCTTCAAGAACTTGATCACAGAAAGCTAGAAGCAGTGTACTGCATTACAGACACAGTCAAACGGAGGAGGAATTTGAACTCTTTGGCAGTCTCAGCTCAAGAGAGAGCCAGAACAAGAGAATAAAAGCAGTACTTTGAAAGACTCAGGTGTAGAAGAAACCTACAAGAACTCAGGTTGTAAATGACACTGTTAAGTATTTCAACTAAATATTTATCTTACAGAGAAACCTTAGAAGTACTAAAGATTACAACAAATACTACGAACCTGAATGACAGGTATCTAATGTATACAGAAATTATAATTGCTTTACATATCTTATAGAAGTTGCTGTAACATTTCAGGACCAAGTGAAATCTCAAAAGAAAAATCAGCCTACAAATTAAAGGTCTTTATAATCACTGCAGTTGTAAACAGTATTTAAGTTATGTGATGAAATTACTATATCCTAAATATGACCTCCTGCCCACTCACCTCTGCTAATGGCAATGAAAAATACATGGAGGAATAATTTAGAAACATTCATGCAAAAAGGGTTGAAAATGGCCCTAAATTTTTGGCTTTTAGGTGTGCAGAATGACAGGAGGAAATACCTTTTCTCAAGATAGCACAAGTGGAAGTGCACTACAAGTGGCAAGAGATTTGTACTTAAAAAAGTAGAAGGACTAAGTTTGGGTAGTGTATGAAATAACAGGCACAGAACAAGCACACTCACAGAGGAAAAAAAAAATACCAAAAATAACTGCAACAAAGAAAACGGCACAATTACACAGAAAACTGCAACAATTATGTGTGTTTGGTTTAGCTTTTTAAAGCACATTTCTTTCTGGCTGGCTGGCTGCATTTAAGAAAGTATACCTTTTGCTTGTCTATTAGCCAGCAGGAAAGCAACCCAAAAAAACCCCACCAATCCACAGATACATTATATAGGTGCAATTTTATGCTATCTATCTAAAATCACCTTTAAAAAAAATAATCAAGGAAAACAGACCCAGAATTTGAAGTATGCAAACAGTTTCTAAATATTTAGAAAAAAATTTGAGCAATGGTGATTTCTGCTATTACTTCTGTGTGAGCAACCAAAGACAGATTCACAGCAGCCTAACGTCATTCCCTACAAATTCAGATCACAGCTTTCTTTCAGAGGCACTTGTTAAACCTGCGTTTGACTTATTTCCAGTAAACCAGCACCTTCTTTTTTTGTGACTGTTATATTTACACCAGCATTTACAGCACCAAGCATTGTTGAGATACAAAATACCAAACATGAAGTAAGAAGTGTTTCATCTCTAACAGAAGGATGGCCTTGAAATACCATTTGCATGCTTTTGAAAACATTACTGGTGTCTGTGAGAGTTTACAAGTAAGTCCATTATCACCACCAACTCATGCACTCAAGAGACTAAAATTTAGTGATTTTGTCAGGAAAAGAAAAAAAAAATCGTGAACAGAGAGACTCACTTCCCAGCAGACAAGCAGCTGTACACAAATTAACAGTATTTTAAAGGGAACAACAGTAAAAACCCACGACCATCTCCCCTTCATCTTCTACCTTCTTCGATTTTTATGATCTTTCTGGGGCTCTTACGCAGAAAACCCTCTGCCCTTTCACTTTAGGCATAAACTAGACCGTTTAGCAGAGCTACTTTGACTTACTCTTACTATTTTTCTTTTTCCCTGGTTAAAACCAAATTCTTCTGCACAGAATAAGTGGCACATGGGTGCTTGTCAGATTAATTGGGATCTGTATTTTGGTTAAACACAGCAACAATAATTATGTTGCTCTTTTTGTCAGAGCTGAGTCGAGCCAAAATTTACCCACTTTCTCCATGCAAAACTTGGCAAAAAAGGGATAAAAAAAATTATTGTACTTTTATTCCTCACCTTCCTCCAAAGACATCAAATGAACTTCTGTTGTCTCCCATTTCTCAAGGTCCACTCAGCCTGTTTTTTCCTTTGTAGTCAGTATACAGTTTAAACTGTAACAATTTTTTGCTATTTGTCCGTGCATGTATGTGAAAGTTTATTTTACCTGCATGTTAACAAGATCAAACTACACCAGAATTGAGATTTATGCAGAGCTTTAAGTATTTTTTGGAGGGGTACCTATAAATCAAGTCATATTTTAGTCAGAGCAATTCTTACAGGGCAATTCAATGGGAACTGCAGGTGCTTATCACCTCCAGGAGGAAAGTAAATAAATAAATCACTTCCAGTATAACACATTCTCAGGATTCCCCCTCCCCCGTAATAACTATTCAAGCTAAACTCAGCTTTGCAATCCTAAATCCCACCACAACAGGATACATGTCTCTAATTGTTTAGGGGGTGTTGTGCACATGTATTTTGTAGCACTTTGCATACTACTGTCATAAATCCAGCAATTTAGAGCAGTGGAGTAGGCTTTCCTTCAAGGAATGGATTTCTGTTAAGTCCTTATCTGCATATAGATGTTTATTTATGATCCTATTACCTGTGAAATTGTGACCAGCGCTTTTCAAATATTCCTTAGGGTTTCAATTGTCAGAGTTAACAGGCAAGAATAAAAGCAGCATTTTAAATAGCCTGTGTTGAAATTTTATGCTTACTATGAATTGCTCTCAAAGAAATGCCCCAAAAGTAATCAGGAAAAGAATGTTTATATGCAATACTGTCCAGAGAAAAAGCAGCTCCCTGACCCTGAGTCCTTCACCCCACAGTCGCTGCTGAACTGCATGGCAGCTTCCCCCATGATAATATATGAAGAGGAGACTTCAAAGCAATGTCACAGCTTTGAAATGGTAGTTTAACGGTAAAGGATGATTCCTTAGAAGGACCAGTAGTTTTCAGTAATACAACCTGACAGAACAATAGGCTCAGGTACTGCAATACAATGCTGGCAAAGTTTAAGTGCTAGCCAGCTGCAAAATACTAACACCAACTAACACCACACACAATTTAACACAAAATTCTAAGCAGCCTTATAATTTCATCTGAATACATCTTTTTAAAAGAAGCAGAAACCTCATGTCCATCTGCTATTGTGTCTTTCTTCCTAGCTGAGGAGGTGAAAATGGATGAATGAAACCAAAGAAGCCAGCTATTCCAAAGCAGACAAAGTCAACAGATGTACATATTGTTACTACTTAAATATCAAAACAAAAACAAGGCTATCACAGCTTGTTTCTGTCTAAAAGAGATATGATGCAGTGAAGTAACAATCAAGTAGTTCAACAGGAGGCTGCTTTATTAGCAAAGGCCAAGTGTACCATGCCATATTCATTCAATGGAAGAAAACCCAAGCACCTGGCAATCTATTTTATCCTCCCAGGGATATTTTTCAAATTAACATGTGAATAAATGTTTTCACAATACAAACAAATTCTGACAACAAGTATCCATATTTTAGTGAGGTTTCATCATTTAAAAACATCTTTTACTCTTCTAGCAGAGAATCTGCTCCCCAAGTAAAAGTTACCAGTAAATTCTGCACAAGACATGCATGTACTTATTTCCTTCTTTTTATATTTCATTTTCTGCTAGTATGTTTACCCAAAGTTCTCACAGAGGGCAAACTGTATTTTGCACCCATCTGGAGTATTTACTTATAGATCACTGGGGCAACTTCTCTGCCCTGCTTTGTTGGGCAGAGAAGAGATTCAGAGCAGCCCTACAAAGAACGACTTAGCAGTGTTGGTTGATGAGAAAATGAACATGAGCTGGCTTCCGTGCGCGCTCCCAGCCCAGAAAGCCAACCATATCCTGGGCTGCATCAAAAGAAGCGTGACCAGCAGGTTGAAGGAGGTGATCCTGCCACTCTACTCTGCTCTTGTGAGACCTCACCTGGAGCATTGTGTGCAGTTCTGGTGTCCTCAACATAAAAAGGACATGGAGCTGTTGGAACAAGTCCAGAGAAGGGCCACGAGGATGATCAGGGGACTGGAGCATCTCCCATACGAAGATAGGCTGGGAAAGTTGGGGCTGTTCAGCCTGGAGAAGAGAAGGCTGCATGGAGACCTCATAGCAGCTTCCAGTATCTGAAGGGGGCCTATAGGGATGCTGGGGAGGGGCTCTTCATTAGGGACTGTAGTGTCAGGACAAGGGGTAATGGGTTAAAACAAACAGGGGAAGTTTAGATTGGATATAAGGAAGAAATTCTTTACTGCTAGGGTGGCAAAGCACTGGAATGGGTTGGCCAGGTAGGTTGTGAGTGCTCCATCCCTTGTGGTGGTCAAGGCCAGGTTGGACAGAGCCTTGGGTGCCATGGTTTAGTGTGAGGTGTCCCTGCCCATGGCAGGGGGGTTGGAACTGGATGATCTTAAGGTCCTTTCCAACCCTAACTCTTCTATGGTTCTATCACATACCAGTGCTCTCCTATGAAAGTACTCGTCCGCACAGGTCTGTGAAAGACCTTATACATATTTATATCCATACAATTTATTTTTGGAGTTACACCAATATGCATGCTTTTTATTGCCTTGAAGGTTACCTTTCCTTCTGAATTTCTTTCAAGTGTCTTTATCACTTTAATGCATCTTGGAAAACCTGCTACTTCCTGGTATTCTGAAATAACTTCGGAGTTTGAATCCTCTTAAATTGAGAGACTGTTGTAATAACTAACAAAGGAGCATTTCTTTAATTCATGTCTGTCTATCTATCTCTTGATAACTGGAGTAAACTTTGTTACAAGGCATGTATTTCTCTGCACTCTTAATTTTCAAATTGGTTTCACAGCGTTCAAGGCCAGGTTAGACAGAGCCTTGGGTGACACTGCCTAGGGTGAGGCATCCCTGCCTATGGCAGGGGGGTTGGAACTTGATGATCTTAAGGTCCTTTCCAGCCCAAACCATTCTGTGATTCTATGATTTTAATTATTTTATTAACTGATCCTGCTCAGTGATACTTTGGTTTTGATCCCTGGCAATTTCCACCTAAAAAACCATCTTGTCTTTGACTTGAATATGGGTCTTCGCCTCCAAATATCGAGATCTCTCTCCTATTACTTCTCCTAATTCCACTCCCTTGTGAACTTGTAACTCACAAGCTTTTCTGCTTGCCCCTTAGGCTCCTTTTCTTTCACTCCAAAGGAGCATTTTCCACCTAAAGAGCTCAGCTGACATCCACAGGTGCAGAGTTCCATGTTCTCACATGGAGTACATGGCATATGTATAGAACAGTCCTTTTGTTCTGGTCAGAGAGAAAATAAGATAAACATTTAAACTCTCTACATGGAAATGCTTGAGGTATCTTACTAAGCCACACTGAACCATCAATACATGTTCCAAGAGGAACTTTTCCTACCATAAAGATTAGTATTTGTGGTCAACTACATAAACAAAACCACAGACCATCCCCTAGGTTTTGAAGTCCACATTGGTTTTAAAGAGTCAATTTCGCTGATGAACTGTCTCTTCGTAAATACATGTGTATACAGTACCCCTGAGTCTGGTAAGCATGAAAAGGTTCTATGCACGAATATTACACTAGTCCACAACTTGAAAGACTTCCTGAATATCTTTTCTAGGGTTAAAATTAAAGATACTCACTGCAGAGCAGACCCTGGGGGAAAACAAACAAACAAACAAAAAGACACATACACACACACCCGGAAAACAACCCTCAACCTGCAGATTATAAGGCATAACAGCCATGTTTGTTTCTATTGTAAGAGTGACACTGACAGCAGTATTTCCTCATGGGACTCCTACTCTTTTTAAATAACAGAGTAAGAACCACAACTTTATATTTTAACAGTAAAAAAAGCTAAAAGTTAATGCTGCTGGATTTAGGGTTTTGTTTTGTTTCTTAGACCTGTACTGATCTTACTTTTAGTACTTACTTTTTATTATTCTCTTAAAATTTCTTACTGGTTTACCACTGATGAAAATACATGTCATACATTTAAACCAATCATATCCTGGGCTGCATCAAAAGAAGCATGACCAGCAGGTCAAAGGAGGTGATCCTGCCACTCTACTCTGCTCTCTTGAGACCTCACCTGGAGTATTGTGTGCAGTTCTGGTGTCCTCAACATAAAAAGGACATGGAGCTGTTGGAACAAGTCCAGAGGAGGGCCACGAGGATGATCAGGGAACTGGAGCATCTCCCAGACGAAGGCAGGCTGAGAGAGTTGGGACTGTTCAGCCTGGGGAAGAAAAGGCTGCGTGAAGACCTCATAGCAGCCTTCCAGTATCTGAAGGGGGCCTATAGGGATGCTGGGGAGGGACTCTTCATTAGGGACTGTAGTGACAGGACAAGGGGTAATGGGTTCAAACTTAAACAGGAGAGGTTTAGATTGGATATAAGGAAGAAATTCTTTCCTGTTAGGGTGGTGAGATGCTGGAATGGGTTGGCCAGGGAGGTTGTGAGTGCTCCATCCCTGGCAGTGTTCAAGGCCAGATTGGATGGAGCATTGGGTGACATGGTTTAGTGTGAGGTGTCCCTGCCCATGGCAGAGGGGTTGGAACTAGATGATCTTAAGGTCCCTTCCAACCCTAACTATTCTATGATTCTATGAACTTTATTTTGATAGATGATCAAATTACTGTTGTGGTAAAACTGAGTCTCAAAGGAACAGCACCACCAAAGCCAAACCCTACTAGAGACTTTGCTACCTGTTCTGACAGAAAAATCTCATTTACCACTACTCCATGACAAGGCTGTGATTTTTTTGTTTTACTCATCTTTTATTGAACAGTAAATAAAGGGACTTATTCTAAGAGTGAGCAGTCACTGCACACAATATGCAGAAATCTGTTCACCTTAAGTTGGAAGAATATTAATCTTTTACCAGGAACAGGACATGATTCCACAGTTTAAATGATATGAATTCAAGACTCAAGAGTTTCAAGACGTCAAAACTTTCCTGCTGAGTCTTGAATTCATTTGATTTAAAGAGGTTTCTGAAGAGGATACTTCAGAAATCCAGGAACTGAAAACTCAGTTTATGTTCAGGCAGGGTCAAAGTTTCCAACTATTTATCTGATGTGGGGGGGGGGGGGGAAAACCCACAGAAATTCACCCCTTATGCACACCAGCAGGCATTTTCAATATGCAATGGCACTGCCTACACCCATGCTTGCTGAATGCAGTGAGTCTTCATTTGTTTTTGTTGTGAACTGTACATCATAGCTGAAAGAGGTTATTCTAGTTTCTGAGACAACAAATTAAGCCTATGGGCATTACGTTCCACTTAACTTGCACTGATGAATGAAGTAAGCTCCTTGTTTACCCAGCCATCAAGCAGAAAGGCTTCTAGTGTCATCTAACCTGATCATATTCTTATGTTCTACCCTGCTTCTATTTGATCTCGGTGTCTCATATAAAGGCAGATACAAAACACTGAATATCATACTCTCTCTCCACTAGGTAGCAAATTCTGTGTGTGTAGCTATATATATATATATATATATATACACACACATACACACACATACCACATACTTACATAAGCACATATACACTACATTTATGTATATACATGTACACTCAGACATGTATCTATATTTACAGACATCTACACACGCACACACACATTTCTTCATAGGTAAATGATTACTTCATAAATGATAGGTAAACAATTACTTCATAAGTAAATGATTAGTTCATAAACCCTGTTTTCAGGACACCATGAAGACAATTACAGGAACACAGATGGCATTTATGCGTTAGGACACAGTATTCCTGTGTATGGGGAGCTGAACAAAGGACATAATGTAAATGTAGAACCCTAGAAAATACAGACTGAGGATTCCTAGTTTTAGTATTTCAATAACTTCCAGCTTTTGCAGAGGTATCATAAAATTGAACTTACAGTTCAAACATTGCATAGGTATGTGTGTGTGGAGGAAAGTCAATATATTAGGTATTACAGTTTCAGAGCTATAGCTCACAGTAGTAGTACTGCTCATTTCATCAAGGTCTGGCTGTCCTGCAAACATTAAATCACTAGTGCTTGTACTTCTGCAGGCAGTTAAATCAAGCCATACAACAGCAGAGGCACAGAACTACCCAGCTCTGTTGTGCACAAAGCATAAGGCAATGTCAGATTTTCTGTTACTGCAGAAAAACAATGTTAAATGTTAGGTAAAGCTATTCCCTACTTATCCTCCATAAAATAACAGCTACAGCTTAGAGTGTATTAAGTGCTGTCAAGTTCAAGCAAAGGGATTAAAGAGAGAACAGTCAACCATTTCACATGTAGATGTGTGTTAGACAGCAAACACTTCTAGTATGACAGCAAAACCATGCACCAGCATTCACCATCTGACTGATACTAGGCAAACAACCACTCTAACCCATATTTCATATTCAGCAAGGAAAGGAATTTCTGCTTTTCTATCTTAACTTGGTAAAAGGCACAGAGGGCTGACTCCTCTGACAACTTCCTCCTTTCTGCCACCCATCTCTGCATCTGACAAGCAGCAGTTTGGCAACAACCAGAGAGGTGGCTATACAGCTCCTACTGAGAATGAGCTATTACAGCAGAATCTGAGCATATTTCTCTGCAGAGCTCCAACACTTTATCTGCTTTGGAGCATGGAAGAAGTGATAACTTGTCAAAGCTACTTTTCTGCTGCTTTCAAACGTTTTTCCTGCAATTCCTTTCTTCCTTTTGTGCCCTCCTGCGCTGAAAATATTCTAATCCAGTGACAGCATTTAGGGCTGATTAAAGTGTTTGCTAGTGATAACAAAAATATGCTCAAAGGGCAGATGGCTTGCAAGGACAGATCAGCAAAAGAGAAGGAAAATCATTTACAAGCAGAACCTACTTTAAATTTGCAGTAGAATCATTACCTTCACCATCCTCAATGCATCAGGAAAGCAAATAATTTTCATTACAGGTGGGACACAGCTCTTGCATATTTAAAGTCCTCAGTAATTACTGCAGTGAAGGAAGTCAAGTCAAATGCAGCAAGTCATTTTTTTCTTCCACAGAAATGAGATTTAATATTACCCTTGTCTAAAATTCATCCAATTCTCTAATATTTGTTTAAATAATATTAGTCTTAAAAAAATAATAAAAATCTGACTCCTGTACTTTTAAAAAAATAATTGCTTTAGTGAGATAAAATGAACTTTTAATATTCTTTTTTTTTTCCTTTTTTCTTTTAAATGGGAGATTGATAACACATTTTCAATCTAGGCACTACGCCTGTGGGCAGTGTGCTGGCTTCAACAATTCTCCAGCTACTACAGCCCTGTTAGGCACTGTGCCAGACAGTGCCCTACCCAGAAGAACTGCAAACGGACCGTTGACTTCAGCTGTAGTCTTGCCCAAGCTAGACTCATAGTACTGGTTTCAAGACAATCCTGTGGGGTACAGCCTGACAGTTCTTGCAAAGGTCAGGCTCTCTGCATCAAAAAGTAAACAAGCCACATGCTTCACGAGCTCCAGTGAGATGCGAAAACTTCCTATGAACTCATCTCTGGTGGCACAGAAATTCTGACTGAAATGAAAACATGAATGAACACCAGAGGATCAGTATTGGGTGGAACGCTGCCTGGGAAGTCCATTCTTTGATACTTAGCACAGCATCAGTTCCTCCTGAATACATCTCCGTGCTTACAGCACTCCTCACCTCTCCATCACACTACTTAACAAAGTAACAGGACAGTTCAAGTATCTTCTAAGGAACCAAAATGAAGATAACCAGTCTGTAATTCCTCCTTTCAGCCTTTTAACAGGTAGACAGCAAGTTGGGCTTTTTCTAGTTTCCACTCACATCTGTAAAAATTCCTGAAATGGGTGACAATTACTTAGAAAGCACAAAGTACTTCCCTGTGGAAATCTCTTTATGCAGCAAGTTATGAATTCAATTAGAGTTTTCATTAAGAATTATGATTGCTTAGTGTAAGACAACCATGTATTTTCACGCCACTAATGCCTCTGATTTAACCAAAGATATAGCAAGCCACAGTTTGATCTATAAAATCCACACACAAACTTAAGTTCACTTTCTGCTCCCTTCTCCATCTTCATCTGAAAAACCAGAATTTACCTGGGGAGCCATCAGAGCAGACAGCTGCTACTCTCTTGTTCTTTTAGGTAGACCCTGAAGTCAGGCTATGCAAAAAAACGTTCTGTCTGCCCCAAAACCCAACCACTGAAAAAAGCATCCCAGAAATAGAGAGCATATATCTACTTTTGTTACCTACTTTGCAGCCTCCTGAGGCTCAGAACAGGCAATGAGCAATGGAGGAAGCAATAAGCAAACTAAAAAATCCTAATTAAGTAAAGGATGAGCCTGCAAGTTTTCCAGCCCTTTGTTTTTGGTATCAATGAATCACATCCAGTTTTGAAATTAACTTGAGCTAAGTCTTCAGTAAAAATAGTACCTTCCTTTAGAACCATGTGCTTTCTAGGGTTTTTTTATATGTACTTCACATTTTGATCTGCACTGATGTTTCCTTTTCTTTCACCAAACAAACCTGGAAAACCTAGTGATGAACTGTTTATGAATTTACTTAATCTAGGGTTTATGTAAAGGCACAGGCACTTTTGACATTTAAAAATTAATTTTAAGCCTTAATGTGACAATAAATGCTTTGAACCACCAGCATTAACAATGCCATAAAGACAGAGCTAACAGATAAAATAACAGTGAGTTGGTAGTGTCTCTCCTAGTATTAAAAAAGGAAAAAACCTCCCCACCCTCACATAATGTGTGGGAATGACAGACCTGCTCTGAGTAAAAAGACAGAGTTGTCATGCTGAAAGTACACGTTTAGGATCCTAGACTTGGCTTAACTCAAACAGCTTTGATTGGATGGGGTCCCTCAACAGTATTAAAACTGCTCTAATTGCATTCTTCAAGCCAGCTGAAGGCTGACAGCTTCCGCTCTCCCGCTCGCTATCAGGGCACATCAAGGACTCCTGTTATGAGAGGAGCACCTGGTCCAAATTTATTTCAACGGCCCAGAGCAAAATGGGAAGGTGCTTAATGTTCAGCCACAATAGTGACATTTTTACGATACATCCGAAGTCCAGAAACAAACAAATGAAGGATTCGAAAGGCGCACAAACAGAAATGGTGACAATAAAAATTCAGCATTAATATATCAATTTTAAAACATATACCACCCATATTCTGGAGAGCAAGGCCAAAAGTTCAAGGCAGAGAAAAGAAGAAATCTGTATAGCTAGCTTGGAAGGGAAAAAAAAACCCAAACCTCTCTGTAACTTTTTGAAAGAAATGCTGACCCTTTACTAAAGAAGGTGTATTTAATTTCATCCTATACGAAATTAATACTAAAAGTAGAATCACTCATTTCACCCAAAACCAGCGACACATTTCAGCTTTAACAGAATAACAAGTGATATAAAGCTTTTCTACTTTAACTTTTCTAGTTTGTGCCCCTCTTCCTGCCTCAATATAAAAAAATCAAATTAACTGGAGGGGCAGGGGGATATGCACACAGGTAATACTATGAAATCTTCATATCAGTAGTGAGAGATGAACAAAATTTATCACGGTGTTAAAGAGTCTTGAATAGTTTTTCTCAATCTCTTTGAAAAATACCACTGCTATTTTCAATTGAACCATTACGAACATGGCACCCCTGTTCAGTTCAAAATTAGACCAGCTTTATTTCTGCAGCTGCAACTAAATTGAAATGGCAGTCATTACATGAATTTACAGAAGACTTCCCATGCACAGAATGACAGAAAATCAGACACTGCTCTATTATTTTTTTATTTCAGAAACTGAAATGCTGAAATTGCTTCACAGTAATCAAGGCACATCACACAGTATAGCAAAGTAAAGCAGAAAACCTCACAACTCCGCAATGACATAGGAAGACTCAATTAAATCTTTATAAATAACCACATTTAGGAACAATTTTAAATGTGTGTTGAATGAACAAGAAACACATTATTCTACATTAAGTAATTCCATACTATTTATAACAAAGATCTGAGTTCTACACATTGGAAATTTCTATTCAGGTGTAAGAATGTACTGAAAGAGAGAAAGTAAATTCTTTAATCAGTAAACTGGTTTTTATACTGCAGTAGAAAGCATCTATTTCCTCCTATTTGGCAATTATTGGCTTACTTTCCCATCAGTATGTATGGTTTGCTGCCTCATATTGCCAGATTTGCTGCCACATATGAAGTTATTAGCATGCACACATGTGCTGTATTTCTTTACCAAATAGATAAAAGTGCAATTTAGTAACTGACAGAGAGAATCTGCAGTACAATTGGAACTACTAAAAAAAGACCTCGTTCAAGACAGACTGAAATACATAACTACACAGGTAAAAATATGCCATTTTTAAAAATAAATCCCAATAAATTTATGGAACAGTTAATACTGCAATTTCTTGCAATCTGAAGATTACTGCAGCTCTGCCTTCTCATGCAATTTGTCCTCTATTCTGCATGGTGAATTAGAGAACAATGCCCAAGCACAGACTTTTCTTGACAGCGTCTGCTGATACCAGTCATTAGTATTGTCTTGGATGTAGTGCTTGACCAGCAGCATACTTCACAGAAACATTTTCTTTCTGCTTGCTTCCTATTAACTGGGACAAACTTCCCTAATGTGTCTCTCAAGAACAGCCTTGCTTTTCCTTATTTGACCTACAAAACACACTGACATTTTTCAGATAGGAATTTTTAGTGTACTGACAGACATTTTCTTTTCACTGAATAAGCAATGATTTTTCCTGAGAATCAGCATGTAACAGCATTTAAAGATCTTTAAAAATCCAAATCCCAACCTCATTCTTCCACAAAGATTCTAATGAATAAATAGTATTTAAAATAACAATAAAAATCTCGTGGGGAAAGAGGGAACACACGTCAAGAGAAATGGATGGACAGTGGAAGAAAGCGTTAAGAACAACTGCAGTACACCTCAAAATGAGCTATAAGGGTTCCATAATGAACCTTCTAGTCCTGAGCTATCTCTCAGGCGCATTCACTTACATTTCTTTATGCTGCCATCTCTCACTGCAAGTATAACAAGAAAGTTAAAATGTAATTTTACATGTAGGTATATCACCTCAAATTAGCAACATAAAATTACTGACATTTATTCTAAAGAAAGCCCTACTGGCTAGAGGTAAAACGCTGAACTAGCATCTGTCAGTGCTGCTAATTGAGGTAGGGTTGGGAACTATAAAGTACTATTAAAGGAGTAAAATAATACCAAATGGAAATGCTGAGAAGGTACACTACCCTTCTGACATGCTAAATTATTATCCTGATTAAAGTAGCTAGTATGTTTGACTCTTAAAAGTGCCATGAACAGTAATGTGCTTCAGAATTGCAAGGAACATTCTTATGGGCCACAGTACCTGAAAAAACACGTTAACAAATTCTTGCAGTATAATACCTATAGATTTGATGTGTTTTTAATGAAGTGTTCCATCTTCTGTATTTTTAAAAAGCATCCATCTTTTTTAGAGAAAAAGCATGAATGGCACATTTTTACCTCCAGCTTCAGCAGTTCCACCTGGTTCTCTAGTCTAAGTTTTGAGCAGATCTTTGGACTACAAGCTGTTTGCAAGATTCTTGCCATCATCTTGTGAATGGATGACAGTGGATAAAATCCAACACTGGACTCAAAGGTAAAACAATTATATGTAGGAGTACTAACAAAATTTATCCAACTTCATCTTTTTTTTCTTGTTTGGCATCTCTACCCTTTCGACAGCACAGTATAACAGAACCTGTAGAGCTCTGTCTGTCCATTTGGGAGCACAGCAAATTTTACTGTGGCATGCAGAAGTCTTCTAAATAAATTCAGTTATGAAACAGACATTCCTTCTTCCTTTACCAGGAGGAACAGCAGGGGAAATAAAATCAAAGACTATTCTGATCTTAGAGTCTGACCTATGCCTACAATTTGTTGCCAGCCACAGCTTTTAGAGCATTCACACTTACAAAACACCAGTAAACATGGTACAAAATAAAGGCAATATGAAGAACATTCAAGGATGAGAAGAACTGTATAACATTTACTTCTGTGTGACTAAGTATGTTAATTTTCAGGAGCTACCTGCTTGTTGAGAAACGTGTTGAAAATTGAAGGTAGGGCAGTCACAACAGTATGCCTACTCTGCTTGAATATATTAAGTTGTGCCAGTTTAAAAGCAAACATTTATGGCCAGATCCTATGGGATTTATTTCTGCATAGCCTGCTTGCATGAGCGAAAAAAATACAGTATACATCTCTAGCTTGCCAAAAGCTATCATTACAGCACTAGTTAACAAAGAGAAAGCTCATGCCTTCTCCTTCACCCCAGATACACTGACAAATGTCACATTATTTAACATTTGGACATACTAAAATGAAGCCAAACAAAGCATGCTGGAAGCTGAAAACAATTTCCAGGCTCAGTTACATGAACCTTTGTAGGTCTTTCACAGAATCTTTAACCTTATGAAGTTCAACAAGGAGAAGTGCAAAGTCCTGTACCCATGGAGGAACATCCTCATGCACCAACATATGCTGAGGCCACTCAGCTGGAAAGCAGCTTGGCAGAAAAGGACCTTGGGGGTCCTGGTGGACACCAAGGTGAATATGAACCAGCAGAATGGCAATAAGGCAAATGGTATCCTGGGCTGCATTAGACTATGTTTTGCCATGTAGGGTCACACCTGGGGTACTAGGTCCTGTTCTGGTTTCTTTGATACAAGAGAAATATAAACATACTGGAGAGAGGCCTACAAAGGACTGCTAAGATGACCAAGGGACTGGGACATCTTTTCTATGAGGAAGGGCTGAGAGAGCTGGACTGCTCAGACTGGAGAAAGGTTCAGGAGAGTCTTATCAATGTTTAAATACCTGAAGGGAGGGTATAAAGGTGGATTCAGGCTCTTTTCGGTGGCGCCCAGTGGCATGACAAGAGGCAGTGGACACAAAAATGAAACACAGGAGGCTGTCTGAACATCAGAAAACACTTTCTGATTGGGGGGGGACTAACAGGTTGTTCAGGGAGTCTCCAGCCTTGGAGATATTCAAAAGCTGCTTGGCCATGGATCTGGGCAACTGGATCTAGGGGAACTTGCTTGAGCAGAGGGGCTGGACCAGCAAACCTCCAGAGGTGCCTTCCAACCTCAGCCATTCCATGATTCCCTAAAAGCTTCAGAATTTTCATGTGCACTTTACAGACACCAGAGTAGTATTTCCATATACTAAATGATCTGAAATTCAGGTTTTGTGCATGTATGCACACATGCACATATGCACACAAACATTCTCATTCCTCTTAAAAGACAAGACATTCAGGATTTAATTATTTTGTCATTTCAAGAATTCCACATCCCAAGGCCTCCCAAAGAAACCACACCTAGCTTGAAAAAGTCATGGTGAATCTACTGCATATGAACAGTTTCTGAGAGGGGAAAAGGACACAGTTATTCTTGAGTTAAGAATGTCAGAATAGTCCATCAAGCTAATGAAGGACTTACTGCTGAAAAAAGTCCCCGATTTAAGAAAAAGAATAAAGAAAAGCCTCAAAAGCCACCAAAGTTCTTCCCTGTATTTTGTCAGCATTCAAGTGACATCCATACTTCAGAATTAACAGAAATGCACCAGTTGACTGGGGCATTAAAACAACCTCTGTAGAGCTGGACAGTTTGTAAAGTTCATTAGCACCCAGATTACCTTCCTACAGACTCTTTGAGCCCCTCACAATCGTCTGAAAGATCATTAGATTCTGACACATCGTTCTTATATACCCAAATGACCTTTCAGATATGCTCTTCAGGTTTTCACTGTTAACACTACATGCCAAATGTCACCAAAATTTTTTCAAGTTAAGTGTCACCAGAAGACATTTTGACAGCCCATTTTGTCACTAGATACAGCAACAGAATTATGTTATGCTGGAGGCGAGGAGGGGAGTGAAAGAGAGAAAAAGCATCTGATCCCTAGTCAGTGCAGCATTACTTTGGTATCATGCATAGTTTGTCAGCATATACATGGTGCTTTTTTGAGGAAGGAGAGGCCACTACTCCATGTAGCTCAAGGCTCCTGGCATCCTCAGTTTCACAGGGCATTTTAAGAGGTCAAGACAGCTGGAGAAAACAGGCAGCATGGGCTGCATTAGAGGGCAGCTCCCCAGCTGTAAGTTCCACTTAGGTTCCCAAAAAGGGCCAGCTTTTCCCAGAGTAACCAGTTTCAATGAATGCAGACTGATACACCACTTTCCAAGACCTCACATGTAGTTTGGCACATGACATCTCTCTTCTGAGGGGCAAGCTCAGCTTACACCCCCATCACACAGCAAAAAGCAGGGCACACACCATGCAGTACTCCAAAGTTGCCAGAATGAACACAACCAGTCCTGTACCTCTAGGTGCAAAGAAGGCAGGCACACTAATACTTTAAGAGGATTAGGGAAGACAGGAGAGAGAAGGGGAAAGATGCATTGTTTCATCTTTACAAGTCTGAGTGTCCATCCTTTGACTTGCTAGTCTTTTCTTGCTGAAGAACTTCATGGAACAAGATGACCCAGTTCAAACAAACATCTGAAAAAGTCTGCTGTACTTTCTGAACCAATTGGTACAAATGAAAACCATGAGAAACTGGGTGTGAATGAGCAAACAAGCACCAGAAGACAGGAACCCATACAGCTTCAACAGCCAAGAACAATTTGCCATAAAATGAGTTCCTGGTAATTGCCAGAAAGCTGAAATATTTCTAAGGGTTATTTAGCAAGTGGACAAGTAGGAAACCTTGGGTCAGGACCACTTTCTAATGCTGGTCTCTTTCTGCTTTGAAATTGTCATCTTTTATCAGCACCGTGAGCATGCAGGGCTTACAGAGGAAAAAGCTCCCCTATCCTTAGGAACATGGCTGCGCCTTCAAATGGGCTTCAGCAGCATCTGGGAACAGTTCATCTGACTATCACCAACGTTACAGGGTGCTCAGTGCACTGAAACAGTGTCAGAAAAATGTGAGATTCCAGAGAAGCTGGGAGTTCTCAGAGCCATACAACTCACGGTGTCACTTGCTATTAGACAGAGAGCTTATCAATGGAACAGTCATGACCAACCTGCTGGACAAGCAACACAAACCAATCTTTTTATGCAAACAAATTGTAACACTCTAGGACTGCAGGAAATTTCACATCACACACACTGAACACATGAACTAGACAGTGGTGCGTTCGTGTATGTGTCTGCTCTACATGCTACCTGTCAAAGCAGACCGCCTACAGCTTAGTCAGGAAGAGGCTTTAAAAACCTTGTGAAAATACAGATGATAAAAGGAACTAAGAGGGTGGTACAAAGTAACTAGCTTCTCCAAATAAATACTCTGCACAGCTGTAAACTAGGTTTTGAGTTCCTGGGGAAGCAGGAACAAGTCCTCAGATAAAAACCACAGCTATTTGATGAATAGATACGTGGGAGCAAAGAAAGGGATGACATTTCTAAAGCAACAGACTTAATGGTGCATGGAAGTATTTAATTCCACATTTTCTATTACATTTTCTGGCTTTCACTGGTTTTTTTTTGGTTACAATGCAAACTGCTTAGCCTATTTGTCAGGGTTTGGAAGCACACAGATCTGAAAACTGAAGCAGTAATGTAAGTCTGCAAAACTGGGTTGACTTTATTCCATCTACAAGCTTTACCCACCCAGGAAAGTTTCCAGAAACACAAGCTGAACCTTGAAGCTTGTTAGTAGCTCTTTCCCAGGCCTTTATAAACCAAAAGCAATAAAACACTGTGGCAAAGCATTCTGATCTTAGACACCATGTACAGTACTTACAGCAACCACCCTATGGAAGTCTTGTTATTGCTGCCTATTAAAAAAGAAATCTGAAAACCAGAAAGTTAAAGCCTCACTGCTGTGGAGTAAAAGAATGGCCTTTTTATGGTGTGCTACTGCTGCCTTAAGGGGTAAATCCTGTTTAGGGCAAACCCTAGAAACAAAAAAGCCCAGCATCACTGTTGTATTAAACAGATCCCTCTTTTTGCTGATTTTATGGCACACATCGAGCCAAAAACCTCCTTATCAGAACAAATGCTCGACTACTTACTTTGGAGCCAATTAAAAAGGACTGCAAGATGACTTTTAAATTAAGGCTTTCAAGATATCCAACCAGCCACGTAAACTGTGAGAGCCGGATGCCCACCCTCAAAAGGTTTAGTGCTAGCTTCCCACCACCCACTCCCTCTTTCATAAAATAAAGTTATTTCAAATTCCAGGTTCCTTCTTTGATATACCCAAGCTGCTTTTTGGGAGGATTGGGCTTTTTATTTGCAGATAGGGCGGGAGTAGGCGGAAGAAGGAGGGAGAGAGGGGAGAGAATCAAAGCTACACAGGTTCAATTCCTATTACAAATGGAAAAATTTTAGGCTCCTAAAAATATCTGTCATGCTAGAAATTACATGCCAAAACCCAACAGTGAACAAATTGCAGAGCCAAAGACAGTAAAAGAATGAAGGTATCCATCTGCAGATAACTGGTATCTTTAAAATGAAAAAAGAAGCTAGGCTTGACTCTTCGTCAAAAGCTGTGGTATTTCAAAGCAGCATTTTAGTAATGGAAACCACCACCATCTCAGATTCATCTAGATTTTGTTAAAGGTATTTAAGTACTTAAACAAGTATCTTTTAATGGATTCCTCCTCAGCTATTTCTATCTATAATTCATAAAGATAATAGCTAGCTAGACATCTTTATTTTTTAGACATCTTAATTTAGCAAGCAATGGAAAAGAATAGGGGAAAGAACTAATGAAGTTTTCCTTCTCTTTTTCAGTAGGCTTTGAAAAGCAGTTACAGGCACAGCAATAAAAGATTAATAAAACTTAGGACACATTAACTAATTATATGGTAATGGACCAGGTTTTACACTATTTCAAAATACATCCCCATTGTGAAGATGTGTCACATAAGATCCAATCATTATTTACTGTATCACCAGTTTTAAACATGGTAGCATCACTCTGGTATGATATATATAGTGTTTTCAGTTTTCTTTGAAAGCCAAACACTAGCTTTACAACGTGTAAAGGCAAGAAAAAAAATCTCCAAACCACAAATGTGTATTTAAATGTGTATTAAAAAAAAAAAAACACAACCCATTTAATATTGAATTAATGACTAAGAAAGACCATTTAAAAGCATTCCAAACTCCATGGTAATTGAAGAAAAATCACAGAGCTGTTTACCACCAACAGCACAGAAACTTCTCTAGGACTGTTCTACTGCATTAGACAAAACAAACACAAAACATTACTAAAGCAAAACTGTAGCAGGCAATCAGAAAGTACTAAAAACATTTTCTGTTTTTAAGATAACACATTAGAGCCTGTTTAAAACAAGCCTTTAAAAAATAATCCTTTAAAACAAGATCACACACAGGATCAGTGATATCTGGCTAGCAGAAGTCTATGTATGTTTACTGAAGTTAACTTAGCCCAGGTGAGGATCACACCCAAATCCCTGCATTTAACAGAATATGTTTTTAATGCTTTTCCCCCTGACCTTTACTCTCCATTGCAGCAATTATATTTTATCTATAATTTGGTGTTTAGTGTTGGTTTATGTTGTGAATAAATACTTGATGGTATTAACACTACAAGAATTGTTTCTTTTTAAACAGCTATTGCACACATACTGTGTTTCAAAAATATTTATGATGGATGCATACCCACGTATGTATGTGCCTACATACAGACACACACGCAGAGCCTGACTTCCATGAGGCAGCAAAAGGTAGTGACCTTTCATCTCAAAACCAAAGTAATTTCTCAGCTACAGAAATAGCACTTACAGATGAAAAAAATCCAGCAAGCCTGGGGGTTTTGCCGATTTTTTTAGTCTACCTGTACTCAGAATGACTTGCTTACAGTCTAGAAGCCCATGGTATAAATTTCATCCCAGAGTGAATTTTTATGATGGAGTTATAAACCCCTAAAGAAACAGGGTTTACAATGGAAGTGCTGACATAACTAACTATAGCAGCACTAGCACTGCCTCTGCAATCAAGGCACATTATATTTATGAGGTAGGTGAAAGTCTGTAACCATCAATCACTGGAATCATATTGACAGATTCTAAGTTTGAGGTCCAACAGAATTAATGTATTCAGTTTCTCACACCATTGATACAAAGGGGAGAATTTGCAGGCACTTTTATGGGCTTAGGCTTTGAGATCTTTACAGAAATCAGTGAGGGGCTGTCTTGCTGAAATATTTCATTCATCTGCTGCCTCAGCTTTTCTAGGGTTTGCACCAACCTTTCACACAAAATGCTAGAGAAGTAGGTTGTCCAGAAACCAAACATGACCTTATGCACATACATGTGCTTCATGAGCTGGTCATTACAAACATTAATTCTATGTATATCCACCAGCCATTTAAAATAATACCCAAGAATGATTAATCACCCAAAGAATATCCAACTCCTAAATTATAACTCAACATCCCTATATAAAACAATCTAAAATGTCAGCACCTCAGTCTTTATGATATCACACCGTTCCAATAATTCTGTTTTACAAGTAAATTCCTATTATACATTAATAAGTGCTGTTGGTGGCTAAACTTCATGCCTTTGAGTAATGACCAGGTTGAAGGCAATTAGGCCGGCCAGGTGCAGCTGGGTTAGGTACTAATAAAAAGTTTTTAAATTTTACTATTTCCGTTTGGATTTTGGGGATGCATTCCAATCTGCCCAAATTAGGGAGGAAATTGTTTCCATGTTTTCAGCTGTTCCATGGTCTGACTATTACTGACCGATAACCCGCACAGACTTTTTCTTTCCACTTACACACACCCCTTACTCACAAGCCCCCGTGTCTTTATTTTTTGACTTTTCAGAGCAGCACAATAGGAAAACTAAGAAACTATCCTGTGAGTTTGCAGAAGTTTTCAGTTCAGCCCCAGGATTAGCTGGGCTTGAGTGAAGCTGGTCTGAAAACAGAAAATCTGGGTTGGTTTGCAATGTCCTTAGCTATATATAAACCAGAATAAGAACTGAAATGCAACCGTTGTTATCTTCACTCCCTCCATTCCTCTGAAAGTCCAGACTGTTGTGAATGTGTTTTCCATAACATCTCATAGTTTTTATAATTGCTTGAAAACTTAATTTCTTTTAATCAAGCCTCATTTGCACCACTTTTAAAAGCCATGTTTTTATTGAAGTGTATGCAAGATGTGCAGAGTGCTGCTAGTGCCCTTGGGTTAGGTCAGAGAAGGAAGGCTTTCTGATGTGACACCACTGCAATCATCTATTCTGTGTGCGTACACATGCATACTTACACACACCTTCTTGCCCTCTACATGTTTTCATCCATGAATTTTACTCAAGCACAGCCTGAAGCTGAGCACAGAGAGCCTCACACAGCTTGCGGCCAGAGGCATCAGGAAACCTCCAATGCTTCTTACCAAGCAAATGCTTTTCTCAGAAGGCAAAGCTACTGCCAGGGACTGGAGGAGCTACCTCATTCCACACAGATGAGTCTTAAAGCCTTGTATAGAAAGCCCTGAGCTTCTCCACTGCCTTGTGAAATCATTCTCTCACATCAGTCTTTACTTCTGGAAAATGGAAACATGGATTATTTTTAGGAGCTCACACCAGCATTTGTTAATTTTTATTTTCTACCTGTAAACTATACAGAGATGTCACAATTTACAGGTGACCGGGACAATATTCTCCAGCAGGATCAACACAAGCTTCCCCTATTCCTATCACCCTGAAAGGCATCCTCAGTGAAGTCTGTGCCAAAATGCTGCTTAACAGGGACTTTAAGCCTGCCTGACTACAGCCACTTCTGCATGAAAGCTTGCAGCAAAGTGGCCCTGACGAAAACATGTCACACTGGGGGCTGGGTGACTGCAGAGACACATTTTTCTCCTTCCCAATGCTCCAGGTTCAGCTTACCACAGTCTTTGACAAGCAGATTTGTATTCTGGATTCTTTTTTAACCCCCAGTGAGAAATTTAACCTAAAATATCCATGACCATCCAACAACAATAACATGAAGGCATGACTGAAATGGATACAATTTATACATAAGGAAGCTACAACTTCCACTTGGTCTGTAGCTTTGACACAGATTTGAGCCTATGGGGAAAAGTAACAGATTTTTGAAACCAGAATAAAAGTATAATTCTATGTGCCAATTTAAAAAGCCATCATTAATTCTTAGGACTGCAATCTGAAATTAAGCATGGCATACATCTACTTCTTTGCAGGCATTCCTTTGCAGTCAAAACGCAGTAGTGCAGCAGGCAGACAGGGGCATACAGGGAGCTCACAGAAAATGACCTGCTGTGCTTTCCCACAAGCGAGCAGCGCCCTGAGGAGGGCAGCATGTAGGCACGGATTTAAATATGCACAGAACTGTTTGCAATCGCATGCTTTGCTAAAACTGCCTTGCCTTCCAAGGGATTAGTGAAGTACCACACACACAGCCAAACATCATCATAAAACGTAGGCAGAAAGACAGCAGGATATTAAACCAAAGCTCACTAAAAAATGCCAAAGCCCTTGCTTTCATGAGTATCAACAGGAACAGATTCTCAGCATCTTTAATAACTCAATTTCTTCACTCTAAAGCATTGCCAATCTAATTTTAAATGTGTTTAGCTGAATCAAGACATCCAAAGCAATAGATCATCTAATGCCAAATTATACAAGTAAAATGGGAGCAATTACCAGAATGTGCAAAAGCCAGATCTATTTTTAAAAAGGATCCAATTTTAAAACAATGCCATTTAGTTTTCATGTAAGTCAATCTGATAACACAAGTGATAATATGTGTGATCCCCAAAGCCCTTTCCCCAACACTGGGCACATTTTAAAACTCAATTGCTTAGACAGACTTGGTGTGCAAATTTCATGAAAACAAAACAAGTTTAAAATAAATTAAAACAATAAAAGGCATCAGCTTCCAGATAATTTTCTCAATTACTTAATTAAATCTCCAATTCAGCCATGCTGTCTTAAACATTACAGCAAGGAATATGATTGCCAGTTATAAAGATTCTCAAAAGTGGTTACGATGCTTAACGAAAGCAAAATTACAAACACCCCACAGATATGCTCTGGTCATAAATAAAAAGGCAGTGTTTTTAAGGCTTTTACTATGGCACTGTTGTAGCTTCTCAGTCTGCCTTTTCCTACCAGTCTGATTTTTTCTGTGGCTTCATGATATTTTGAGGTGAGAAGTAAAACTGGACTCTAAATAGAGGGGATTTTTTCATAATTAATTACACATTCTTTATTTTTGAAGCTTCACCTAAATTTGAAATGTGAAAGCACGGGCAGTATCAGCACTGAAACAGCACTGTAGTTTCCGAGAGAGAGTTAATATAGTTAAGCTACCAGCGTTTTAAAAGCTAATTACAAAGCTGGCAGCAAAAGAAAGACTCAGCAGGAGGAGTGCAGGGCCATCCGCTGCCTTGCAGTGCCCTCTGGTGCTGCTCCTACAGAAGTGGAACATCCCGGTGCACCAAAGCTCTCCCGGCCAGAGAACTAAGCATGGGTGTCAAAGACCCCAGCCGTTAAGTTCTGCAGCCTCTATACAATCACACATGCACGTATTTAATGTAAAGAGCGTAACTGTGGGAAAAGCATTTAAACACACAAGGCAACACTTGAACAAAATTCCACAAGGAAATATAAACCTACAGCACAACTGTTCCCTGAAAAAGAAGCATCCAGCAAATTATCCCGGAATATAAAAGTATACAATGAGTAAAGGTCAGAATCATATTTCCACCTGTTCACAAAACTCCAGGTGCCATCTTTATTATAGCTTTTGGAAGCTACGCAGAACACAATCATCTTCTTCCCAACTAAAAGACCGATGAACACCCATGACCTTAACCACAGAAATTTAGGAATACTTTATGGCAATGGCAATCATGCTGTAATTTTACACCCACCCCCAAATAAAATTTAAATGAGCAATTCAATGATCTTAAAGGTCTTTTCCATCATGAATAATTCTATGAGCATTCAAAACAACCATTAAAAAAAAAAAAACCAGATTAAAAATGACCTCACAGAATTTCTTTGTGTGTATCTCAAGTTTTCTGCAGCTACATGGAAGGTCATACTGTTTTTCAACATTAACCCAGGTTTTGCCACCAAGGCTGGAGCAGAGATGTTAAGTACTAATCACTGCCCAGTGTTACAACTGACTACAGCAGGCTAAGCCTATTGCATTAAACACAAGAAAAAGAACAGTATTTGTAAGTTTAGTTACACCAGAAAATTCCCAAATCACTAATTCTATGTACTTGAAGGTGCAAGCAGTGGCAGACATGGGTATTTAACGTTTCAGGAATAACCAAATTGCTCATCCTGAATTGAAATTACTAAGTTATCTCTTACTATTAGGTCTCTTCCTAGTTCTGCTTCCTTTCCTTTCTTAAACTGTGTGCATCTAGTGAAACATGAAACATGTCTTTCTATTACTGCCACAAGTATTTCCATGAAATGCCTTTTCCACTTCAGTGAAAGATGTCCCAGTATTTTCAAATAATGTTTCTTTCTCTTACAATAATTCTTTCCAATTGGATTATTTCAGTATTTCTTCAGAATTCCAGACAGCAAAAACATGGCAGAATCTTTGTAAACCAGAGAACAAAACTGTTAGTAGTGCCAGATGAACTGCAATCATTGCATTTGTAGTTTTCAACTGTGAACACACAGGCAGTTCAATAATAGAAGAAAAACAAAAATAATACTGTTCTAAAACGGTCGTTAAGGAATTGTAAAGAATGACACTGACTTTGGTGGGTCACCAAAAAGAAACAGAAGTAAGTAAAATACAAGAATCCACCACTTATGTGACAGAGCACACACTTTTTAACACAGCAGGCACTAAAATGCATGTTTTTCAAATGCCACTTTGAAGGACCATGCAAAACATCCTCTTCTGAGCACTGAAGCACAACATCAGCTTACTGGTAGCAGCCACCAACCCAGGCTAAGCAGAGGAAGAGCCTGGAAAGGAAGGCAATGACTGAGAGACATGGTCATACTTTTCTGAACTACATTATCCTAGAAAGTGCAGGAAGAGATTTTTCTGCATCTTCCCCAGAGAATAATGAATGTGGGAAAACAGCTCTGCATGACAATTCCTTTTCTTCTCTCCCATAAAGCTGAGGCTATAAGCTACACATGAAGACAGTACATTACAGATAAGAATAATCATCTCAAAAGTAGTTGTGAGCAGTTTTTGTGAACTTTAAAAGGATTACAACTAACGCTATGATAACCACGATCATTGGATCAGGAATTTCATTACAATAAATCTAAAGTGACTAACTGCAGCTTTAAATATTTTTTATATATTTTGTATTTTCTGAGAACTGCCAGATTACTCTCCAGCACTCAGAGGATGATTATCAGAAAGACTGGCAAACACTTGGACTTTCAGCACTATCTATTCTTTGGTGTCAGCATTTTCCTATCCACCTTTTACTCTAATCAAAGGAGTTTCTGCTAAGGTATTTCAGAGAATAACAGAATGATTTGGTGTTGTAGTTTGAACCCAGCCAGGCAGGACGTTTACCCACTCAACCCCTCCCCCCCCTTTCCTCCCCGCTTCCGGAGGAGTGGGAGGGAAGATGGGCCGAAGAACTTCCACTGGTCAGATAACAACAGTCCAGTAACCAAGGTACAACACAAATCACTATCACCAACAATAATAACAATGACAAAGAAAACAAGGGAAGAGGGTACGATACCACCCGCCGAAAACGAGCCCGACCGGGCAGTTCCCCCTCCTTCCGGGTAACTCCCAGTTACCTCCTGGGCATGACGTGCTATGGTATGGAATACCTCTTT
>NDXB01003969.1:1652-37440 GCA_002631895.1 Agapornis roseicollis
TTTTTTTTTTTTTTTTCCTTTCCAGTCTCCTGTCGGTATTTTAAAAACATAAGAAAGAGCCGCGCTGTGATTCTGCCACCGCCGCGGGAAGGCCGCTCACTGGAGGACGCATTTCTCTTCCTTCTTGGCCATCTTGCCTTTGTTTTGCTCGAGGGTCCTCTCCAAATGCTCGTCCTCTTCCTCGGCCCTGCGGAAAGAGGCGGCGGGAGGCGCGGTGAGGGGCTGCGCGGGGTGCGCGGCCGCAACGGGACCCGGCCACGGCCACAGCGCCCGCGGACTCGTCACAAACTTCTCTTGGAGAAGGGGACACCCCCTCCTCCCCCCAGCTCGTTCTCCCGACTCACTGCTTCTCCTGGGCGTCCAGGTCCCTGACCAGCGCGTCCCGTTTGTTAACGAGAATAACGAGTTCGTCCAGCAGAAGCTGCTCTCGCCTCTTCTGCGCCTCCGTCTTCTGCCAGTCTGCGGGAGAAAACCGAAACACACACACACACACCGGTCAGCGGCTGCCCGGGGAGCAAGACACGGTACAGCCCGGTACGACCCGGCCCGGCCGTGCCGCTCTCCCCAGCGAGCAGTACCGCAGAGCCAAGCACAACTCGCCGGTGTTTTGTCTCCCCGTCACCCGGCCTGGGGGAGCTCAGAGGAGACTTTGGGGTTGTTTGGGTTCCCTGCCCCTTTATTTGTTTTGTTGCTTTCGTTTGTTATTATCATCATCATCAACTTTTCCTTTCACGACTGTTTCTCCTGGACACGCACCGACATTTACTAAGTTTCCCCTCCTAGGAGCAAAGCCCCGTTTCCCTGCATCCCGGCTCCCTTCTTCGCTAATTCCTCGCTTGCTCTGAGCAGCCGGAGGAATCTCACACTGAGCACCATATGCTTCGCAGTAACTTTAAAAGCAGGTATCAGTTAATTAGCATTTTCCGCTTTGAAGTAAAAATACACTTGCTACAGAGTAGCGCGGGGCCACCTCCCCCCCCGGCGCTGGCCCGCAGCGGCGCTCGGGGCCGCCCTGCTTTTCCCGAAGGGATTTTTCTCGGCCCCGTATGCCGGAGCCCCCCGGGGCCGCCCCGCAGCCTCCGGCCCTCCAGCCGGTCCGTAAGGGCTTGTCGCTGTCAGTCAAGGCCCGGCCTTCCCCGCCTCCCTCATTAAGAAGGTAAACAATGAAAAGCAGGAGCCGGAGATGATGAGGGAGATAGCAGGACAAATGAAGCGCGGGGAGGGAAAGAGGACACCGGCTCCAAAAAACCCCATAACCCACCACCGGGAGAAGCCGTCGCCACCGGCCCGGCGGTGTTCCTCCCCCCTTCCCCTTCCTCCTTCTCCTCCCCGGCCGCGCTTCCCGAAGGCGATGGGGAGAGAGGGTGCAGTCCTTTTGGCTTTCTCCCCGCGCTCTCCATTGCCCTGGGCGATCATGTTAAAACTCACATGGCTGGTGCTTATTCAGATAACCCGAACAATGCTCACCACCGGTTACCATGAGAATCTTCACAAACCCCGCAAGAATGCGGTGGTTCAAATCCCCCTGACCCCCCTCCAAAGCCAAATTTATTCAAGACAGCAAACTGCTCAGAAGCTGTATGAAAGCGAGTGGTGCTAGAGGGAATTCAGCCTTGTATTTACAAATTAAAAATTAGATGCATCATCATGCAATAAAGGTTGGGAGAGCGGCAAAGAGGCAGGAATGTGCAATCACTTTTATCGTGCCCTCGTCGTCCGGCTGAGCCCACGAGTGAGTGACGGCTCCCCACGCACGCAGGGAAGACCCCCACCGACACGTGTGTGCGGGCACACTCGGGAGAGGAGAACATGCATGGAAGCCTCTCGCAAGCGGGGAGCCCTTCCCTGAGCATCGGCCTGGCTACGAACTGCCAGAACTTCTCAGGAGTTTTTTTCCCTTTCTTTTCCTCCTTTTTCTGCCTATTTCCTTTCTCTCCTTCCTTTTCTTCCTCTTTTTCTCTTTTAAATGTGTTGCTCCCCGTTGCTAAGGAAATGATTTTCCAGGTGTACATAGATTAGAACTGAAGCTAACAGTCAAAATCACTGGTAATCTAAGCCATTCCTCCTGCGACAAAGCTGCTTTAATTTGGGTAGCAATCTTTTAGGTGCTAATTCTCGAGGCAGTCTCTCGAGTTCCACCGCTGTTTATCGCCTTTGCTCCGTTTGGAGATGGCTCCTTTGGTTCAACCCGTTTAGAACACACTGCTCTGCACCTCTGCAAGCCCAAGCTTTCCAAAACTGGAGGGTTTCCCCCACAGATATAAAGCCCCTGTGCGTGCAATGCAATCCCAGCGCGACAAAACCCTCTTGCGAAGGGCAACAGCAGTGAGGCAGGCAGAAAAGGAGAGGCTTGGCAGAGAATTTCACCGGGGTTTGCTGCCTGCAGACATGGTCCCCAACTTTCAGGTTAACTTTCCCCTAGCTTTTGCTGATGACTGTGTGGAGACTTGGGCTCCCCAGCACTTCTGGACACAGGAAGCTCTGGATGAAAAAGGACCTGAAATCCACTGCCTCTACCGGGACTTGATTTAGTAATTTTGCAATTTTGATGGTTTTCACTTGGGTGAAAACCTCTGATTTTTAAACCTAACTTTTGCTTTCTCTTTGTCTCTTTTTTTTCTTTCTTTTTTTTCCCTTTCATTTCTTTTCACTTTCTTTCCTTCTTCATCCCCCACTTTTGCTGTTTCAGCAGCAATTTAAGCTTTCAAACAGCGAACACTGGTCAAAATACTTCAGTGCAAGTTTTGCTCAGTTTTTTACTGTTTTTCTCTGTTAAGTCCCTTTCTAAGCACTGTTTTTTGTTGTCCCATCTTGCAGCCCCGTGGGGTAAATAACATCATATTAGGACTTCATGGAACAAAACCGGGCTTTTTTGTTCCTGCATTATTAGTGTTGAAATAAGCTATGGGAAAACTTGCTGGCAGAAATATTCCCTTGCATTTTTGTTTTGTTTCCTAGAAAAGGAGCCTGAATCCCCCCCTCATTCCTACTCCCCAAATACAGTCAAGCAGCAGTTGGTTAAAAGGGGAACTAATGCAAAGTATTCAAATATCATGTTCTATGAGATAACATTGCAATTTTGTTTTATCCAACAAAATATTGCAGGGCAGCACTTTTGGGAAGCATCCCCACGTTTAAATAAGCAACTGTGCTCAAGTTTGATTCCTACCTGTTGTGCCTTTTAAGCCAGGATTACCTATAGCACCTGTCACATACTTACCCAGCCTGACTGCAGCTCTGGGAAGCTACAATATGGGCTGTGATTAATTTGAAGATTTCAGAATAATACTGTTATAAAAGCTACACTCTGGACAAAAATAGGATTAAGCTCCGAGGCTGTATATGAGCTGAAAGTGTTGAAAGCTAAAGCCCCCGTGCCACCGCTTGCGATGGGCAGTTTAAAATGACAGAGTTTGCTAAATTCATGTTAAAGTAGAAATGTTTTCAATTATTCATCTTCATTGACTTCACATTGTCTTTTTTACCCCCACCCTCTCCTCTCAAACTGATAATTACTTTGAGCAAACAGGCGGCTGGTTCCCATAGAAATGCTTTAATAGAAATGGTTGAAAGTTCTTGTAGTAAAACCTTCAGCCTCGCCACTATAATAAATAAGCCGGGCACTTTGATGAAAATTAACACTAGTTTTGTAAAGAGCACATTGGGGGATTGCAGTCAGGTCTTATCTTTAGTTCCAGTCAACTAGCAATCCTGAAAGAGTTTGCATCATCATCAGAGCAGGCCATTTGATAGGATTCTGCTGCTGAACCTAATCAATCTATGGAATACTGTGGCTGTGCGGTGTAACAAAGCTAAAATAGATTTACAAATGGGGTTTTAGAGGATAAGCTCCTCCACAGGATTACATATTGATTTTAAATATAAAAAGCTTATCATATAAACCATAACTACAAAAATAGTGAACCTATGCATAAATCCTTTTAGAAGAGCACCCACTTCAAACTATAAGCCAAGAATAAATCAAGATGTACAAAATCCAAAAGAAGATCCATTTCTTGGGCAGAAAATGAACACACCACCCCAAGGTGTGCAAAAATGAACTTATCTTTCCTAAGGAGGCATTAAATCTTGAATGAAATAAATAAAGCAGGGAGCGAGAGGAAAGGTGGCTGGAAGTAAAGCAACCCACCGCGGACGTGGCAAAAACCAGGCTCTGAAATGCAGCACCTTGGTTACGGGGGCCGGCTCCCCGACAGTCAAAATGCCTTCCCATGGGCGCAGGTTAAAACAAATCAGTAACCTGTATTTTCTTTGGCCTATCAGGCAGGGATTTCAGGCCTCGCTCAGTCTGAGCAGTCTCAGCAGCAGAAAGAGAGGAACACTTTCTAGCTGGAAGAAGGCAGTGCCGTAACTCTCTTTTATCTCTACGGCTGAACAGGGTGAGGGAAATAAAAGTATGCCTTTTTCTACCACCCTCGGTCATTCATGTGTTCCGCGTGAAGTGCTGTGACACTCCAAAAGGCCATTCAGCTGCCTATCCCTCCATTTTAGCGGTGGCTAAGAGGACACAGGCTCCACATCAGTGAACATTATAACGGTCAGCACCTCCAGACGCCAGCGCTGCCACACGCTGCCTGCACAGGCAGGGCAGGCCGGCCGCCAATAAACCGCCTTTATCTGCCATCAGCAGGCTGCTACCTTTTGCAAGGATCTCTCTTTCTCTTTTTTCCCCCTTTTCTGTCATCAACCAGCTAAGTAAATTGGTTGATAGATTTTTAAACAGCACAGTCACGCGTGGAAGAGTTACAGCAATTTACCAAAACAGTAATTATCACCTTTCAAAGACTTTTCCCTTTAAGTTCCAGTTTGGGCTGGTGTGTTCTACCTTCCTTTTGGACAAACAAACCCGTCCTCTCCTGTCACAGTTTTTCTCTCCTTGCCCATATATTCCAGGTTTGGAATTGGTGCCGGTTAAAAGTGAGATCTGTCTTTTCACCTCTTTAACAGAGCCCAAGAGCTCACTAGCAATCAGCTAAACAGCCTCAGAGCACTGTTCAGGCAGCCCATGCTTCTTTGCGGAAATCATATTATAAATGGTGTGGTTTTACTGGTGCTTCCCAAAAGGTGCTTACTGGCACTCCAGTGTATGTTGGACACAGAAAGCAATACAGTGCTGACACACACATCAAGAGGCACGGTGTCACAAACGTGTATCTTGGGGATTTGCAGGCATTTTCTTGGAAGAGTTTCTCCTTTAGTATGTTTTTTTTGGGTAGAAGCAGATAGCTGCTAGAAGTTCTGGCAGGCTAATAATAATCTTACCAAGGGTTAAAATGTTCAATGTGGACTTTGCTGTATAAATAATAAAAGGAAATCACCAATCTCCTGCACTTTGGTTTTTCTCCCTAAACCCCTGTTTATGATGTCACCAGTAGCACACACAAAAATAAAGGAATTGGAAAAAAAAAGAAGACTTTCTTGGGTTTTGGTACCCTTCTCTGAACTTATAAAGAAGAAAATAAAGGAGAGATTTTTGTTCAAGTCAAGTCAGTGTGTGAATGGCACAGGCTGTGACACATTCAAAGGCTGCTGCTAGGATGTTCCAAGACAGTAAAAGGAAGTAAGAGGCAGTTAAACACTGAAATTTTGGATTTAAATACAGTATCTCTTAGCTCCTCTCTGGTTTTAAAGTATTTAATGTCTTAAATATTTAACTAGTATGATTCTCATTCCAGTATGTGTCTCTGCACAAAGCAATGTGTATATTTATGATTCAAGTTTATCCAACAATACAGTGGAAGTAGCCTTATGCAAAAAACATATCCACAGATGGAGAGATATGAAAAAGCTACCTGAAACCTGCTGCTTTTTTCCTACAAACTTATGCTCCCAGTGAAGTCTCCAAACTAATTAGAATTGATTTATTATGGATCAGGTACCTTATCAGGTGAAGAAAGAAATTACCATGGACAGTCAAAGGGTTGAGAGGTCAATACAGAATAGCAAAATCAATTTGCATTGATTAGACAAAAGGTCCATTTTACAGAGCCCAAAGGATTAACTTTAAAGCAAACATCTTTGAACTGTAAGACAGCATTTGTGACTGAGAGGTATAAGCGGTGCAGCATTAGAAAACACTTAAGATATTTAAATAAGAAAATAATGCAAGCAATGGTTTAAGCTATCTGGATGTTTATTTTTTATTATGAATCATCCCCAGGATTATTGTACAATTCACTTGAAAGCCCTATGGAAAGGATGCAATTGTTTCATTTATCCCGCGTGTCAATCTTCCCGTGAGTTTTCATTCAGGTAAGGTGACTAAACTTGGGAGAGTTGCAGAGAAGGGAGAAAATCTGTGCAAAGGATCGCACTAATCCTGGTGTTGCTTGCGATGAAATATTTACTTGGCAAACGTATGAGACCTTTTTTTTTTCCCAGTGAGATACTGTTGTAACCCAGATCTGAAACACTAAGAGGAAGGAGGCTCCCTTCTGTGGGTTACCCCTTCCATTTTCTGCGGCACTGACAGCAGCTCAATGCTGCAGGAAAGCCAGGAGAACACGACTGCAACAAAAGTAATAAACCCTGGACAAATATTCTTTACCTCCTCATTACTTAATTTTCAAAGTTTATTCCAACGGACAAGATTTTTTTGTCCCATATATTAATACTTTATTTTCTCCCCCTGAATACAACTTAAGAATGGGACTGCAGATCCAGCATATTCGCTGTGTGCTATCACTGGAAATGATGTAAATACCAGCCTTAACTCATAACTGGGCTCCAGAAAAGCCTCCCTGTTTTGTACATTCAGGTAGCCACCTTTGGCAGCAAGCATTTTCTTTCCCTCAGTACCCAGCATTGCTCTTACCTTCAATAGCAAGCATTGCTCTTAGCTCCCGGTTCAGCAGTTCGTAGCGCCTTTCTAGGTCATGTTCTTTTTCCCTAGGCAAGTTGCAAAAGTTCATCAATATGTTAATTACTAAATCATTAAACACTTAAAAGAACCTTTAACTCACATTGATTTTAGGACTCGCAACTGACTTTTCTCTTATACTTTAAGCTACTCCAAACAAATGATACACAAACATACAACCTTGCTCAGGTGGCATATTCAGTCACAGGGCTTCTTCATTTTCTGTAATGTTGGCTTTAATTCCATCAGTTTAACTCTATTGTGCTACAAGATGCAATTATTTAATATTCATCCTTGGAAGCTGCTGTTGTGGAATGTCCTAAGTATAAAACATTGCCCTGGATCTAAGGAACAAATTCCAGCATCAGCCTATTCACCAAGATAATATGACACTGGAAGCATTATCTGATATACATTCTGCCCTAATGAATAATGAAAATTAGAGACGGGATTAGAAAGTTTAATATTTTGAAGGTAGAATCTTCTGTCAAGTTCAGACACGGCAGGAAATTCATGAGCACAGGCTTTTCCCAGGGAAGTATGCAGGCATCTACACTAGGTGGCATTACTGAAAGAAATATAACCAAACTGAAAGGAGCTGGAAAAGAAGCACTCAGGGCAGAATGCCTCTAAAACCGAGCAGCATCTCAACCCTTCCTCCCTGGTGCTAGCCACAAAGTTTATTTGTCCTTACTTTGCAGTATCAGTGCATCATCACACTGTGACTGATTCACTAATATCCTTCCAGCAGTCCAGTGCTGCTGAACTACCAATGATGGGATTGAGGATTTCTACAAAGCAGGTAGCGACTCAGATTTTGCTCTCTCTCCAGTCTTTACCTGTCACATCTGAGGCACAATCCAAATCTATTTGTGTGTTCCTAAAATGTAATTTTATTCTACTGCTGGGCCTTTGAAAATGTAACTGTGCTTAATATCTCTTTCTTTTTTTGTTTTTCACAGCTCTGGCTAATCTTGTGTCAGTGCATGCTTCTCATTTTCAAGTCTGAAATATGAGAAAAACAAGTTCCTCTGTGAGTTCCACAAAGCATCCACACTGCTCACCTTTGAGGGAATATTTCTGAAATCTAATGGGATACGAGCAAAAACGTTTTGCATCTATCTGATGGGTAAATATTCCCATAAATCATCCTTTTGTAAATATGTATGCTCATCCATACTTACAGAAGAGAAAGCTGGTTCATTCGTCTTATTAAGGCATTCTTCTTATTAACCAGCATGAACCATTCCTGCATCATAGCTTCTTCTTCTTCTGTGTTTCTTCCTGCAATCAAAAGAATTTCAATTCTTAAGTGGTATTTCTTAAACTGAGCTATTTATTTCATTTTAGGTATTGGAGCACTGGTCTCCAATACCACTGAGCATTACCAGGCATACTCTCAAATGGTAAAAATACCGTATGACTACAAGTCCTGTTGCACAATCCTGCTTGTACCATAAATAAATCTTTGAAAACAGCTGATCTTCAGCATCTATTTTAGTATTATTATCATGCTCATATCCTAACCCAAATAAACACCTTTTTAAAAGTACTGTATCTTTTAAATTCTCCCAAATGAGCTATATTGTTGCAATGTTCCCAATGAAAAAAAACCTTGCTGCTCAAAGATGCCTGGTCATCACAGGCTTTCAAACACAAAAACAATCCTTGTGGGCAAGATCTACTCCACCCATGCAAACCCAGCACAGTCAGGATGACGTGGCAGGGATCAAAGTAACTACAGAGGACATGGTAATCCTGAACCCTTGGCCAAGGCATGGGCACCTGTGCTTATGGCCACTCTTCCAGATGATGTGCTGGAAAGAGCTGCTCCCCTTCTCAACCTGCTATCAAAAGGAACATCTGCACAAATACAAGTGATTTTGGGGTCTGGGTGTCTAAGGGTCCCCATATGTGTATCCACGGACAAGCATCCCTTTTCCCAGCTGATGACCATCACTGCCTCCTAGGCAGGATGAGGACCTCCATATCCTACCTGCAGGCAGTGCTATGCTCTACCAGACTCTGTAAGGCTCTCTGTTAGCACCTCTGCACTATCAAGGGGAAGGCAGAAAAACAGCTTCTTTGCACACAGCAGGGTCATTCAGCCGAATTCCACTCTGAGCTTGGAGACTAAGAGAAACCTCACCAAAGTCCTACATGGAGACTGTGCCACTGTGGTGACCCGCCACTCTTATCTCCCAAGTTGAGCTGAGGAGCAAAGATTACATGGTCCTCATTGAATTATGCAACTCACATACTTCTCATGGTTTAAATTAATCTGGAAAGAAACCTGGAATATGGGAAAGGAGCAGAGCTGGATCTTCTGAATACTGCCCCCAGCTTTGACACTGCTTCCCTGGGAAACTGTGAGCAGATCTCTGAGGAGTTTCAGTGCCTACGTGTGTAATATGGGGATAATCACCAGTACCCATCTCACAAGGGTGCTAAAACTTAATTCTTTGGTGTTTGCTGAGTGTTTTGAAATCTCTAATGCAAGGTGTTGGTATGCTTGGGAAAGCTATCTTTACTAACTTAAACCACAGGATCCCTAGTTGCAGAAGCTGGAAATACACCAGAAAAAATATTGTTTTGCTCTAAAAGAAAGCTTTCAATTTCTGGATGGGAGCATTTGAAATGCTTGCACGTACGTGCCTGCCATGCACATGTTCACACCCCAATGCCACTGTAGTGTGCAAGCCCAGATCTGCAGGGAGGATCACCTCCTCACCTGGCTATGACCCAGCTGCGTGCAAGGGAAGGTCACTGGCCTTCTCCTAACTGCCTGATCCTTCTCACTGTGGCCTATGGGTTCGTGCTTCCACACAAGGGAAGGAAAAGATGAACAGGGAAGTGAGTCAGCTTGCGGTGAGCTGGTGGACCCATGCAGTAAGAAGAACATACATCATCCGGCATATTCTCCTTTCTGATGTGAGACATCCCCTCATATCCACTTATCACCCTGGGAAACTTCCCAGTTGACAAAACTGTTCCTGAAAGCATGCTTTTAGGGTACATGACTTGTTAGCAGTGAGATAGGAAGGACAGAGCATCTTGAAGTGGGGATGGCCATGCCGCCCTTTTCCAAGCAGAAGCAGCCGGGTCCAGCTCCTGGATGACTGGAACAATGCAGGAAGAAATTTCTCACGCAGAAATACTCTCCACCAAGAACTCCACTTCTGATTTTGTGCAGAAATTATTACACCATGGCATTTACAATAATATTCAGCAGTTCAGCACTCCCCCAAAGAGGATTAAAACGCATAGGTATACTTTGCTGTTAAGTTACAGATCAAAGGCGCTGCTGTGTTGGTCCATCTAACAGGGTCTGCTTTTAGAAGTAGAGGATAATCAATGTTGAAAACCTTTTGTTGACATGCACCAAGTAGCTGAAATTTGTTTAGGGGAGAGGGCAAGAAAAAGGGGATAACTTGTTTTTTTAATCTGCAAAATGACCAATCTAATCTGTGATGCACAAGATCGCCACATTGCCAAGCTGCTGGTGAAAAAAGTTCTTGTAACCAGATATATCTGGCTATTTTTTAATCAATTTATGACAGTAAATTTTTAGGTTTTGGGGTGGTCTGGAATCTCTGGCTAAAAGGTGCCATTACAAATGCAAGCTCTTGCACGCCTTGAAAAAGAAATGGGAGATGGAAACGTTTCAAAGGAACCTGACTCAGTGGTGGATCTGAACTTGAATTTCACGCCATGTAATCTCAGGGTAAGAACGCAAACTTGAGCTAAAACCTTCTTTCTATTAACGTATTCCTCCTAAATAAAGTTAGCTGCAACGTATAATGAGAAAAGATGTAGGTAAAGCTTGGAGCTGGCGAGTCCGATCTGAAGAGGTGCCTCTTGCTGCCACCAAAGCACACGCAATATCCATGGAATAGGTTGGTTTAAAAGTGAGTTAACAAAGTCTTGATTGTTTTTACAGGATTTTTAATCTGTTTTTGTATTCGCTTTGGACCCATGTGATGCCCTGACACCGGTCATGTGATATCGGCTGCGATAGGCACAAATCCCCGGGCAGCAACAAAAGAAGAAAGCGTAAAAAAGAAAAAGCTGAGAAAAAGCTTGCAATTTGGAAAAAGGCCAATTGTACCCCGGCGAAGGCCTTTTTGATCAGTGAAATGACACATGTGTGCAATAGTAATAGCAGTCGATGCTGATATTTTATGTGTTGACCATCAGCTTTCAAATTCTTGCGCATGGAGCCGAAACAGATTCTTCCCAGGCAAGCAAAATAAAGATGAACTCCCATATATAAGAAATGTAAATAACTCTTTTCAACAAATGCATTACTATTAGAGCATTACTACTTCCCCCCCACCCTTGGTGGAAGGATGCACGCGAAACACTTTCAACAAAGAAAAACTGAGTGTTGCCACTGCAGCGATACTGCAAGGCTAAACTCAATTTGCAATTTCTAAATAAAAAATAACAGAAAAAGCCTTTTTTTTTCAACACAGTTTCACTCTGTAAACCACTGCTGCTGCTGGGGAGGGTTTTGTTTCCACTTTGCAAGTGCAAAAGAAGTATTGAATTGACTGGCTATGAATGCTTGAAAATCAGAATTGGGAAAATATGTGTGTTGTTCTCAGGGGAAAAAAAAATACTGTACAGATTATTTAAATGAAGCAAAAAACATGTTAGGGAACAAATCAATCCCATGCATACAAACCCCTTATCTGGGCCAGTACAAGATGATGAAAATCTATTAATAGCCCACAGATCTTAAACTTATATTTTTTTTCCATAATACATGCATTACACTATTGTTTTCGATAAAAACAACAACAACAACAACAAAACCCTTTTAAAGCTAGTAAGTTGGACCATTACAAATTAATCCTGACTTTAATAACTGGTTAAAGACCCCTTCAGCTTTATAAGTAACAAAAAATATTAAAGCCTGTGATCACAGCGAGCTTTTCTCATTTCTCCTCTAACCATTTGTTATTTAATCCAATACTAGTAATCCAATTTGTCCATCAGACTTTTAAAGGGCAGAATGCAACTTCCCCAGCTTAGACACTTTTCAAAGTACAATATATTTTTCAAATGAATGCTGGATGTTTCATTTTTTCCCCAACTGTTCCTAGCTCTAATGTATGAGGAAAAAAAGAACAAGATGAACATTGTTCGTACTGATTAAGTAAGAGCTCATTAAAGAGCTGTCAGTGCTGTACTTTGAATATGCATGAAGCATATAATCAGATCTAGTACCGTCACTAGAGGAGAATACGGTAAGTACAAAGGATTGATTTAATTACTTAGAGTGGGCTGTGGTGGTAAAGCAGTCTTGTTAGCGCAAAAAGAAAAGGAGGTTGTATTCTGGCACGGTTAGGGGAAAAAGGCAGTTTTAGCTTCTGCCACAATACCTAATCTCAGGATAAAGCACTTTACATTGTAGCTTAAAATGAAGACTGTCAGTTTTCTAAAAAGACCAGAATTCATCTTATCTTGTTTAACCTCATCTGGTTAACTATCTAGCAGAACATATTTATTCTCTTTAACACGTAATTACGCTTATACCTTTTTATCCTATAGTTCAATAATGACTGCTGAAAACAGTCTTCAAATAAGAGAGGGTAGTGCTGCAAACATCATATACATGCAAAATGCTTGGTAAGAGATTTGAAAAATGCAGAACCAGAAACTAAGACCAAACAGTCAGTACACGCGCCTTTATGTGAAAAGTCAACACAGCTTTTAATGTTGGACTTTATTATTGAACAGGTTCTGAGGAGGCTTCTGGGAAGGTTTTTCTAATTTATTTTCTCCCTCTATCCTCTTCCTTTCTGCATCATCCCCCTCCACATTTTCCTTTTTTTTTTTCTTTTTTCTTTTTTATTATTCAATTCATTCTTGTTTTATTCTTCCTCTAGGAATCCAGGGGAATTCTCTCACATCAACTCTCAGTGCCATTTTCTAATTTCATTGTCTGGCTTGAGTGGTGAAGGATGCGTGCTCTATTCTTCTCTTCACTTGACATCTACCAGAACCCTCCTCAGTAATAAGGAACGAGCCCAACACCAAGCCTGGAATAGCACAAGACACTAAATTCTGCCCTCAGATACAAGAAACTCCTACTAACTCTGGAGTTGTGATTCTGAGTGGCAATAGCTCCGGTGCAGGGTTCAATCAAGTCTGCAGTGTAAAGTTTGGGGATTTTAGCTCTTACTAGGACAAATTTTAATGATAGCCAAAATAATGATAGCCAGAAGTTTAATTACAGTGAAAAAACCCCAACTCCCCACCCCAAGCCCCTTTCTTTTCTCCTGTGGTTCATCACACGTATTCCAATATAATTTTCCTGACTTTAATTCAAAACCAACTTGAGCCAATTTTCATCTACAGTGCTCAAGTATTACAAGCGTGTTTATCTGCTACCATTTTTTTGAGAGCAATATAAACGACTAGCTTATTTTAACGTTGTACAGCTTCCAGGCAGTCTTTTCAAAATACCTTTTCCTTCACATTCTTCAGGATTTACAAATGGATTCTTGTTTACACTGAAAGCTAATTATTTGCTAAATATTTAAATAAGAAGCATCTTGACAAAAGTCTCTTCTGAATCCATTTGAAAAAAACAGTTTGTTTTCCTTTTTTCTTTTCCTGCTAAAAATACTTCCAAACCCACCCTTTCTGCTCAGCCAGCTATCAGTACGTATATGTGCACTTAGACCCATTATTTTTAAGCCGTTTGGGCAGCCAGTCATTAGATAAACCTAATATGGATTAACATAGCAAACCTGTACATTGCTAAGAAAATAGAGAAGAAAGTGCTACGAAACACTGTGAATACTGCTTAAAAGGAAGAAAAAGCAGCAACATGCAGGGACAAGATTAGTTTACAGTGTAAATGGATGAACACAGTAACTCCTCTACACTTTATTCCATCGTAAATCTGTCAAGATAAGCCAATAGATTAATATTTTTTTAAAAGCCCTTAAATGTAAATGTATTGAGCTGTTGTGCAAAAACGAATTACAACCTGTGGAAGATAAATAATAAAAAGGTTTCTATCAGCATCCCAAACCAGCCCATTCAATCTGGCAAGAAATAACAGGTTTACAGAAATCACTCTGTATGCTGTCTTAAGCAGTAATTGTTTTTAGATTTTATTTACACTGTGTATAGTGTGTGTACCATGGTGTCATGGTTAAGCACAGAAACCTCCCCATGTCTCCCCATTTACCTCAACAGAACTACATGAAAAACAACCTACTTAAGAGACAGCCCATTCTTCACCCATTTGCTGATGTTTACACACAGTTTTAAAATAGAATAGAAGAAGCTTTCTTCACTCAACACAGTTGGGTGAAGAGGCCAGCAGGAGAATGCCAGCGCACGTGAACTAGAGCGGGGCGAATAACTACAAAAACTGGCCAACTTTGCTCTGCTGCTCTTTCTGGGCTATTTGTTAGTTGAAAGAAGCTAGATGATCACCAAGAGCAGTCCAAATGCCAGCAAATTCCACCGATTTAATGGGAAGGTCTTTTGAAAATGTTCCCTACTGCCTTTATTTGCCTGCTGGTAAAAAAAGGAAGCTGCATTCACCCAATCATGGGGACGAGTTTTTACGAGTTTCTGTATTAGGAGTGAGAGATTGGCTTGTTTACCTGAAGGAGAACATGAATAGCAAATAAAGAATAGTTGTAGGATGTGTCTCATCTTGTCTCATAAGAACCTGGGGAAATTCACTGAAATTGAAGGTGGTGTGTTTAAAACCGATAAAAACAATGATCTTTCCTCAAAGCCTCATCGTTTACCAGTAGAACTCGTCGCCACAAGGCAATGTTGAAACTAAGAGCTCAGCAAGAATTAAAACCAGGCTGAATGCTGAATATGCTCTTGCAATAAATATTCAAACAAACAAAAAAACACAGGCGGCGGGAATTGGATCCTCCTGCTTTAGGACATGAGCTAACTTTTACTTTTTAGAGGTTAAATGAAATACTCCCTAGGGCCAGGTTAGCCTGTAACTGGCCCCTGCAGAGTTTCTTGCTCCTGCCTGGGTTCAACCTGTACCTGTTCCTCTATGGGATAGTCCTCTGGACCAGACCATGGGGCTGATCCACTGTGGCAATTACAGCTTTACTGAAAGGAAACGTGGGAAGGGACAACAAACAACGCTGGGTGTCTTAGCTGACTAACATGTTGCTAACAGAGGCTGATGGAAGGTTTCAAACCCTTCCAAAATCAGTGTTGCACTTCCCACTGATTTTAATAGTCTTCTCATCTTACTATGAACAGCTAGTACATGGATGAGCTCTTGCTTTTAATGCAAGCTACTGAATTTAACATACTTAAGCAGAAAAGCCTATATTCACAACAGATATTCTTTGTAAAGGAGCACTACATGAGACCTACTGCAAAATGCATCTGACAACTGAAAGCTATAGTGAAGATTTTAAAACAACTAATGTTTATCACTGAGTGAAACCGAGGCATCCCAAAAGAGATGTGTTTTCTGAAAAATCACCCTCCTCTGCTTTCAGAGGACCACCTTTGGTGGAAAAGCTCCGAATTTTTGTTAAAATAATTCTTGCTCCACCTTGAGCTCCATGTCTACCATTTCAGGTTACCATGCCTGCTTTATTCCAGAATACTACTTCCTTTCACGGAACAAGGACCTTCTCAGTTATTAAAAATCACTGAAAATGAGTAAGAATAGCCACCAAGAGATAAACAGGACAGGACCAGTTTTTAGATGACACTGCAGAAGAGCTAGCTAGCACATGCAGCCCTAGCATAATTTTTTGAGTCTGAAATGGATGAGAAAATGCCTGAGGAGCATTAGAAAAGCAAATTCATGGCTACTAAAACTTGCTGTCTGAGAACAGTTGAGAAGGAGACATTGATGTCCACACAATAGAGTCTCATAAAGGTAGGTAATGACTGCCAAGAATCTGCCAGGCAGAGTTACATTGCAGTGCATTGTCTGACTCTATTTCAGCCCCCAAAAGTACTGTAACCCTAACGAAACAGAGCTACTGCTGAGGGAATGCCTTTATCACAAGCACACATCAAATTAGCCTAATATCAAGCAGGAAACTTGTAATTTCTTTGGTTTCTGAAACATAATAAATCAGAGAAGCTATTTAAAATTTTGAGAGCTGTGTAAACAGAAGGTCAGGGTTCTGACCACATCTCAGCACGTGCAAGGATTTATTCTACCTGGAGTGGGACTGACTCACAGGAGGACAAACATTTGTGGCCTGTAGTCTTGGCAACCTAAAATTATCCCAGAACTGAAACTTCCACAAAAGATGAATTGCCTCAAAGATTGCTGATTGTCTCTACATGATGAGTCAATGCAGTGGTCACTAGAAAATAACAAAAAAATCAACAGAAGCAGATTGCTTGGGCTTGATAAAGAGTATGAATATATTTTAAATGTAGGAGCATCAAACCAGACCAAGAAAAGACACTGTTCATGGCCCAAAATTCAGGCAACAAGAGGTGAGATTCAACTGAGACATCTGGAGAGACTCCAGCAAGAAAAGTGATGCTTCCTGCCTTGAGGACAGTGTCTGCAGGGGTCCTAGCACTGAGCAGAACCAATGCATATCCTTTATCCCCTCTGGTATTTTTTGTATCCAAATTTTCTCATGTAACACAACTTCAGAAGAAGCACAGGCTTGGCAAAAATATTCAACAGACTCTGCTCCCAACACAGGAAGCACGCACCATTACCTGATCCACTCGAGACTTTGAAGCTATGGAAAAAACAGTAGCTCACACTTGGAAATCCACCAAGAAGGTGATGATGGTCTGGCAGATGATGATTTCACTTGCAGGCTGACAAGCAGAGTTGGATGCTTTGTTATGAGTGAGAGTAATTTCTCTATAGCTCGTAACTACTCCTTACATTGCCTGTTTACCTGGCAAGCGATGGCTGGGCAGGATTCTGAAGTGACAGACCACTTAACCTTAAGGTCATTGAATTGTGCTATATTAAGTCAGCTTATTATCCCATTTTTATCAAAACTGCCTTACTTCCTTCAGAACATATTCTCCTGGAACTGGGAAGAGGTGGTGGACAGTGTAAAATGACTTCTCTAATGGTCAGGGCTGAATGTAACCCAAGCAACTGCCTGAAGTGAGATGATAGTTGGCAGTGAATGTGACCTTCTATTGGTGCTAATGAAGACGCCTACTCTTACTGTGAGTTGTCAGGTTTGTACTTCTGGGATCCAAAGCTTCCCAGGGCTATCTGGACAAGTTCAGGTAGGCTGAAGTGTCCTGGGGCCTCACAGTTTCCAGTTTTGACAGAAGAGGTGATTTTGGTGGTAAATGGGAAAAAAAAACAAACAAACCCTATGAAAATATAACACAACTTTCTACAGACTGCAGTAGCACTGTGGGCTGGGAGCCCCAGGGTGACCAAATCACCTTTCCCCTTGCCTTATCTTTACAGGCAGACACTGACTGTAGAGAAAGCTAACTTCCAGGCATAAGGCCAAAGACTATGCCTACCACATGAAAGAGCATTTATACTGCAATACCACAATGATAGATGGAAATCAGTTGAAAGAAGCAAGTGTCTGTTGGGTCTTGCAAGACTTCTGGAAGGCTTGCAAGCCTATTCATAGCACCTAGGGCCCTTCCAGAGTAGCCTCCTGCTATGAAGGCAATAATGCACTCAGACTCTCTTCTTCAAGCTGGCCTCAAGCACTTTGTTGACAGGTTCTTTTAAAGCAACGATGAGGCCACTAGCCAGGGAAGCGCATGGAGAGGAGGCCAACATCATTCTGTCCTTCCAGCCAACGACAATTCTGTGTCACTTTGAGAAAAATAACAAAAGGTCATTGTCACTGCTGAGCTGCTTTAATGATTTGATGAACTTGGCTGTGGTAGGCTGTACACGCATGCTGCCCAAGTCTGCTCTTGGAAAGGTCTCCTCGTGGGAACTTCTACCTACCAGTGCACAGACCTAAGGCCAAAGAGATGTGGTGACTTAAGAGTCAGAACTGTGAGCCCCAGGGTTTGGCATGGTGTGCTCATCCTGTGGGAGTTCCTCAGCTGTAGAAATGCTGGGTATTTGGAAAAGTATGGCTAGTCTTTCTTTACCGAAGGCAAGCAAGATTGCTTCACAGCTAATTGCAGAAGATGGAGACTGGAGAGGCAGAAGTTTACCAGCAAGAGACTGTGGAGGCAACATGATAGAAGGGAAACTGGAAAAAGGTTGACAAGCCTTGAGAACTCAAGAAGTCTTCAGTCACTCATTAAATGCATGGTTCTGGCAACTACAAAACCAACACTTGTGCAGAAATTTGTGTATGAAAGATCTGGACCCTGAAGACTCACATCAGAAAAACAGCTTACTAGCATGCCAGTTTATCTGCATTAGCAAATTTTGATGAATGGGTTTGCACTGCATGGATTCAGTACTAGCAGGCATTTCTACAGAACTCCGAGGGCTTCAGTGGGATTCAGGTCAGTCAAGTCACACTTGGATGCAATGCAGAAGCACAGTTACCATATTGTAAACAAGAACTCAATCATAATGTCGTTGCACTTTTTTCACCCCGGTTTTTGACAGTTGCCAAAACTCCCATTACCAAAACCCTGGCAGCAAGTTAACATTCCTGAACACTGGAGAAAGAACCATCTCATTGAGTGATTTATAATATTGCTTTGCTTCAAAAAACCAGTAGCTATCAATGCACAGTTTGTGAACTGTTATCAGGTTACAGTAAAAGTCACTGACTCTTGTGTCAAAAAGCTTCTCTCTAACAAAAATTGCTATTAATATCCTTCTAGCCTCTGAATTGTTATGTATTTCCAATACGGAAACTAACATCAGCAAAAACCCAAAGCGTTCACATATGTATCACCCACGTATTAAGACCTTTTTTAAGCACTTTCATTCAGTTTTTATGCTAAATGTAAACAGGCAAATGGTGAAGATCCTGTTTTCAGTGATACTTTTAAATTTTCTATCCTGCCAGAACTGTTGTTACACCACCATTTTTCTCTTGCTGTGCTTCGTTCGGCATGTGCATCTTTGTCTCTCACAGTATGGTTGGACAACTCCCTACCACCTTGTGGTTTGGCAAGTTTTCAATTCACCTGAGATCAATCATGCTGAGCTAAGCAAAAAAGCCCAACTAACTAGTGTAACAAAGCAAGGCTGGCAAACTGCTATAAAACTTATGGTGTTATTAATTCATTCTTTCTGATTGAAGTAAGATATGAAAATATGAAAAGACCATGATTTTTTTTCGTCTTATATATATAAGCACTGATACTTTTCATACTGTTTGCTTGAAGATGGTAACAGAAACAATTTTTAAATTGAATTTACCTCTCAGGTAAAACGGAGCATTCATCATTTTACTCCCCAAGGCCTGACACAAGTGAACACAATTCTGCATTTACTTTTGAGAAATCCAAAGAGAATTGTGAATTTGTTTTTAAAAGACAGAACTTGGCTTAGGGAGTAGGATGCCTGTTCCTAGCTTCCCTCTCTGTTCTCCAGTGCAAATTTGCATTGCAGACTGGATGACACCAGTAAGAAGCATTCAAGATGGTATAATACAGACTGGTAAATACAGCTCAGTAATCAGGTTTGTGAAGGTGCAGAGCATGTAAGGGATTTATTTTTGACAGTGGAGCTATACACATATACATCATGAAGCCCCCATTGAGAAGCATACCACTCCAAGTGTTTAATACAGCTAAGGGGGCAGATAAGAGATCAATGACAAAAATCACCTGGTAAAAAAGAAAAAAAAGTAAAAGGTGTTGCATTAAAAGGGCTTTTACTTTGCATGAGAAACAATACCAAGAAACCTGTATTTTAGCACTTGTACTCAACAAGCACTCCAAAGTATGCTGGGATGAGAACAGAAACCCATCCTTTCTAATAATCTTGTGACAAAAGCTAAAAGACATCATCCTATTAACTAGTGATCTCAACTGCTAATGCAGAGTACTTCCTGGTGCCTTTTATGTAGAATGCCGCTATTAAAAAACCACTAAACATTCACTGTGAACAACACAGAATCATTCATCTTTTATCAGCATCTCTTGTTAGAGGAGTATGAGAGGGGCTGAAGGTGTCATTGATATTATAGAGCGGAAATTAATCAGAAATTTTTCTCATATTTTCCTCATCACACTCATTTACTTTTGTACAAATTTCCCCTGCTAAAAAGTTCATACCCAGCCCCCTGTTGTACGCTTTTAAGTTGAGAATATTCAACGAGTGCGTCAACTGAAAGGCACCAGGTCCTAACACAAAAAGCATTCGAAATTCTCATTTAGTTGTCTTTATTTTGCTAGCGCCATGTGGTCCTTGAAGATGTAGAAAACACGGGAAGCCGAGTAAAGATCAGAGCAAGCTCATTAGCATTCTGACAAAATTGGAGTGGTGGAGATGTATAGTTTGCCTAGTTTGTCGTTTTGAAAGCTACCGGTGGTAAGCTTTCTATTTCATTGTGCTTTTGTCTTTTTTGGGGGTTTTCAACACAGCGGGGTGGTTGTTAGCCTAGGTTTTCACAGTGCATTGTGGGAACCTTGCCTGCACATTCAGCCTATATAGTATCATTTGAGTTCAAGTAAAAAAAAAATACATCTTTTTTTTTCTATTTGTTTCATAATCACCTATGCTAATGCAGCGCTGTCGCCTGGCTGTCAAAACCCATGCTGCCAACACCTGGTTTATAAAGTTAAAATAAAAAGAAGAACAAAAAAACCCTAATAAAATAAATTTTGATCTGTATTTAAAAACAAAGCCTTTTAAACATGTTGCTAGTTTTCTTCAAAAGACAAGATAAGAAGAAATTAATTTGATTTCCATTGTTTACAATCAACTAGAAATGAATCTGGGACAGATCCAGTTGATTAGAATTCAAAAGAGACTCTTTCACTGTATAAGATCCCCAATTCTATTTCAGAGCTTCCTGAAGGAAAGATGGGTTTATGCTCCAGAATTATGTAAATAATGAATTACCTCTTAGAAGACCTAGAGAAGTTATTACCCTGGTTATTTGATTTATTTTTTTAATATATATTTTTCAACATAAGGCTCACTTTGAAGGGCTAAAAAGGCTACATTAATGCTGCTATTCGACATGAATGTTTCCAAGTTGCAATGAAATGGATAAAGGTCTTTTTGGATGAATTTATCTGCTAAATCCTTGTGGTTGCCCTCCTATCTCAGATGATGACCCAAAAGAATGTCAACAGCTCATTTCCCAGAGAGCTGGGAAGAGTCACTACGCAAGCCATAATCTGCACGTTCTGAAAGAACCATTTCAAACATTACATTTCACAAGCTGTTTAAAGAGATTTTATTTTTTCCCCTCTCATCTCCACTATCCTAGCAGGCCTTTGGACATCAGGGCCTCGGAAATGAAGGCTTTAATAAAGTTGAAACGTGACTTTTTACGTATTGGGTTGTGCACATGTGCACACATGCACATGCACCATGCAACATGTGAGTGCCCATGGATACCCACACTTCGAATCTGCATGACTAAATTCTAGCTGCACTATGGCAGGGACAAGCAAATGCTAGGAATCCAAATATATTAAGTCACCCCTAATTTGCTCATTGGATTTTTTTTTTAATATAATGTGCGTCAGGCTGCCAAAATCAGAGCTATCCCTTTAGTAGGAAAGGATAAAACCCGGCTTGAAAGGAGTTACAATGGTCTAGATTCAGATACAGTAAATTTCACAATGGAGTGGGGATTAAAGATTTCTTTACTTAGCAAGGAGGAAAGGATAAACAAATATTAAGAGAAAGAGCTGCTTTATGTAAAACCTTCAATATTCTTTCTTTTTGTTATGCGCTTGGATAGCATCATTACCATTATCATCAAAACAGCCTTAGAGCTGCAGCCAGCCTCTGCTGATCAAGAAAAGCAAATGGTCAGGCCAAAGAGGGGCCAACTGGTCTTTAAAAAACAAAACCAAGGACAAGCAGGTGAGTGCTCAAAGACAGAAAGCTCTGAGAAACCCACATAGCCGTGTAGATTGACAGATCTAAATATTTCTGTCATATTTAAAATTAAATTTCACTCTATGTCCATGTGAAACACATGGAATTTCATCACAGGGGATGTTGCAATGTCTAAGCTATACATGAAGAACTGTATTCCTTCCCCAAGCAAAAACAGCCCCCTAGCCCTCAGAATTAAATAGCAGGCATTATTTTAAGCTTAACAAAAGGTAGAATTTTGCCAGTTCTGAGATGCCACCTTTATTCCAAAACTGCTTTTAATCACTCAGTTCCTTTTCATTCGGGTTCCAACTCCCAGCAGAGACAAAAAACCTGGAGACTGTTATCCACATGACAGTAAAAGCGATCGAATTATTTTCTATACTTTAAAATGTGCTTATAGCTACAAAATTATTTATCTCCTTCACTGCATTCTGTTACGAAAGTTTCCTCCAGAAGAATCGCCGGGACCAGCCATATCAAATTAGAGGGCAGTCAGGAGTGTCTAAGTCCAGCTTTAAAACAAATATCATAACAATTACTTAGCCATATGGAAAATAGGGTATGTCTTTCCTGAAAGCTTTTATACATTTTCTATCTCAAATTTCAACTTCATTAGAAACTATTTCTGACTAGCAAGCTGCAAGATTGCTAAATATCTGTTAACTCACCATGAAGAAAGAGACTCTTTTGAATGGCAGAACTTTTCCAAGATGCAAATGAACAATAATCTAATTTCAAGAGTAAATTAACTGAAGGATTCATTTTAATATGTTTCAAACTCTCTGAAATTAAGTGGCAGTTGCAACCTATGCAATACACACACATACGTGCACACACGCTAACACAGCACCCCCTCTGCACCCAACTCCCATCTTCAGAAGAGCTCACATTGTACTTATGTTTAGGTTCCTATGACTTAAAGGCCAGATGTTTCACAAATGACCAACAATTGGAGGTTAGAATAAATTAATGACTGATTTCTGAGCTTTGATGGAATTAAGCATACTTCTTTTCTCAATGTGCCATGTGAATGTTCGTCCGTTAAACTTTTTTTTCCCTCTTTTTTTTTTTGACAAGTGAGGCCACCCGGCAGAAAACAACTGATGCAAAACCCAGGAGTAATCCCTCTGTTTAGTTCAACACTGTGGTTAGCCTTAACACTGCCTCTATTATCCAATGGATTTAGAGAAACTTTCATTTATTTGTTGGCCTCAGTCTTCCAACTTTGTTGCCTTCTTTAAAGGACCCAAGACCCATTCCTATGTAAATACATTTGCATAGGGCCACAATGAAACTTTCTGGGACTCTGATTAAAGTTGCAGAACTAGATAGCTGCACTGTGCGTATTTGTGATCTTCACATAAGCACTTTCACAAATACATATGATTTAATGAAGCTGATGTCAACTCTCGTTACAGGAGCGTCTGGAGTTTAAAAGAAACGCTCTGTCACAAACTACTTACCAAAGCCCTGAATGCTGAAACAAATGGCAGACACAGCACCCAAATGTGAAATTACAATATATAATAAACAAAAAGTCTTTTTCATTTAGGAGCTCTTAAGATCAGCACTTTATTCACTGCAAAATATCTTCTCTCCTAACCTATTGCAGTAGGACTACAGGATCCCTGTTGTAAAAGTGACGATTCACAGCTGCTTGGTTTTTCACTTTTTTTTTTCCTTGCCTCTCTGTTTATGAAGAGTACCTTGGGTATAAAGTATTATTATATACTGTACACAATACAGCCTTCTTGCAGCCAATTCAAATATAAAGCTTTGCATGCAGCATGTCTATTAGGAAACAGCACCAGGATTAATCCCTGCAATTACCACCCTCAAAAAGTGCTGGTGGATACTCGGTGCAATTTTGCCATTCCCACATCCAAAATGCCAATACCTTAAAGGTTTATGTTCTGCAAGAGACGAACGATGGACCTAAAGTATACACTAGGGACTGGTTTTGTAATTTCACTGGCACTGATGACTGTGGGCCAGGAATTGCAACTGAATATTCTTTTGGTATGCATTTAAGGAGATAACACCTTCTTCCAGGGGCAAAACGAACACATATTTAATTCTTTGTTTTGCAGTACAGTCTATTATTAATCTAGTGTAGAAAGCTTTGTATCCACAACTTAAAAAAATGTAAGAAATCTCATATTACAGTTTTGAGCCCACTACTACAATGATTAAAACAATGAACCTAAATACATATAGCAAACTTAATCACATACAAAAATACATGAGCAACTACAAAATACCTTGCATAACTGGAAGAATGCTAATGAAGACAATGGTGCAAATTGTAAACCAATTCTGATTTACACTTTATTTTCCTTATTCCTGCCTGTATGGTTAGCCTCTGCTGCCCCATGTAAATACCATATACAAACCCAGTTTCTCTCGTTGCACTAAACACATCAATACAAAACCAAATGAACTACCAAAGTGCCCTAATTAACAATTTTGCAAGTGAATGCAGACATCAGTGCCACACTGCAGCCATTAAAGTCTATTCCTTGCCATATCTGTTTCTGTTAACATTTCAATAGACCAATTAAATGACCTTTCCCCCCTCAAACTCAATTAAGCTATTTGAACATCAATTGATAACTTACCATGTATTTATGCAAAACGTGCAAGCAAGAGATTCATTTTTTCAATCCTAATGATGTTCTGAAGAAGAGAAAACTATCTCAACTATCCTGTCCTGGTATTCCATAGAGAGGGTACAAGGGATGGGACTGTCTCCCACGGGAGCCTGGTGGGCAGGTTGGCATTGTGGCAGGCGGTTTGGAGAAAGCAGGTGTGAGGCAGATATTCTTCTTCCATGCCATTTGGTCCCTACCAGGCAGCTGCCTTGAGAGGTCAAAAGAAAGCGGAGACAGCCATCTCTTTCAGCTTGTTGGAGTATCACATCGCTGGGTCACAGCCAGCACACTGGTAGGTGGCACAGGGTCACATCAGCCAACTTGTAGATATCCAGAATGGATTCTTTTTTTGTCATTTTTTTCCCCCCTTTCTTTTTTGTTTTGAGTTTTTACATCTCATTCTATAGTGAAAAAGCAAAGGTGCCCCAATGCATACACCTTTCTAAACATCCCAGGGTAGGTATGACATTTGACTTCTGCCTGTCTTCCCCATGTTAAAAGAGGTGATTTGCTGACATTTGCATTTTCCCAAGGGGCTCTGTACACCAGGAATCTGTCACAAATTCAGGGGACTTGAGCGGAAGGAGTAAAGGCAACACTCTCAATTCTTTGCTCATGTTAAAGGCTAGATAAGGGTCAGTGTCTCCTCTTTAAGAGCTGGCCTTTGCTTCTCAGCACAGGTAAACAGTTCCCCCCAGGGTGTGTAGATAGGGACTGAAAGCATGGGGATTTATTTAAAATAAGACCACCTCAATCTAGGACAGAGGCATTTTCATCCTGCTGCCATGACTAATTCAGGTGAGAAACACAAATTTGTTGGCTTCAAGAATAAAAAGGACAATGACAAATTTTCCAGAAAATTAAGAAAAGAGTATTTGTTTAGGTCATTCAGAGGAAAGCTTTGGAAGTACCGATTACCTCTCAGTAGGCTTTTTAGCTCCATAAAAAAAAAAAAAAAGCTGTAATTTTAAAGTAGGAAGAAAACAAGCAGAAAGTGCCTAAGTAGAGGGGAGGAAAGCATAAACTGCTCAGCCTTTCTTATGTCTTGACAGAAAACAAGTTGTACCTGAGCAAATTAAAAAAAGCACTAAGCCCCAAAAGTAATCTTCCTTAAATTAAAAAAAAAGTAACAAGAAACCAAGCTAAAAAAAACCTACCCCAGATCTTTTTCACATTTCTTTGAAGATGGGTAGGAGAGAAAATGAAGATCCAACTCTAACAATTCTATTTGAAGTTTTAGTTTGAATCCCTTAAAAAAAAAAATTCTAGTGGCACCCTGGGATAGTTCAACAAAGGCCTGGTTTCTGGGAAAAAAAGCATTGTCCCTTTCAGAATGTTAATCTGGTATATCACTTGCTACTACACCCCAGCATGTACTTTTGCTCATATCGACAATTAAAAGAATACATTTATTAAATAGTCTTATCACTGGATGTTATAGCTTGTAATTCATGCTAACTAGATAACCAAAGTAAATTTTATTTAAATTCTCATTTCTTTGTGAAACTTTGTAGATGGTGCATATCTCATGATTAACGGACAACGTCTAAAGCATCCCGTCCTCTAATCTTCCTAAAATCCCTTTTCATCCGATTGTTTAAGACTGCTTGAAAGGCTAACACCAAGCCTAAGACTACTGCACATTTGGGGGAGGGGAGCCTCTGTAGGTTAGCTAATTAAACTGTTTGTCTTCTGAAACATTTAACTGGCTTTAGAGATTATTCTAATTAAGAATGATGTTAGATGTATTTTTTAATGTAGCTATTAAAATTAATCATAATCCAGCAATCTCATGCACTGAACTATGTAAATAGAGATGTGCTTGAAATCCTGCTGCATTTTCTTTATTTGGGAGCAGATCATTATGGATTCTATGAAACGCACATCAGCATCAACGTAATTTTTAATTGAGAATGCCTTGTGAAACTATAGCTTTCACTCTGTATTTATGAAAGGTAAACATCTGACCTCAGCATAGCCTGGCACTATGGTGTTTCCCAAGTAGTACCACTACGATAGGATAATATTAGCTCTCATTCATACCCTACATCTTTTTCCTTCTACTTTGCAGACCGTGTATTCAATTGAAGTGAAGGAAATCCATTAATTTTGGAAGGTCTGCAACTTGGCAATTGCAAGTTCTCATGCTTTTCTTTACTAGACGTACAGCAGAGCTCTCACAAATATTGCTGGCAAGGAATTTTAAAAACAGAGACCACATAAAAAAGTTGGCATTCAAATAGAAAGAAGGGCTGGGGCTAGAAGCCAATATGTAAATGGGTTAGTTTAGAAAAAAATAATTCTAGTACGATTTTCTCCTTAAATAATTAAGAAAACAAAACCAAAACAAGAGAAACAAATGAATTATGATTGCAGTACACACAACAGGCAGCCTCTATCAGAACTCAGAAGGGTATTATACACTAAACACTTTTTCTTCCCTTACTGCTGAAAGATTAATACTGGTTATCCCATTAAAGTTGGTAAAATGCCATTCTTGTGTCTTAAAGCTCTAGCATTGGAGGTCAAGAAGTGTATGCTGCTTCTTACAAGGCTAGTGTGGATGTAATCTTCCCAAAGTTACAATAATTAATGTTAAGCTTCTTTAGCAATACGTTTCTGAAAGAACTTGCCTGATAATATACTTAGAGCCTGGCTAGCTGTTTGTGTTTCTGAGCAAGAAATGTATTCTATGCTGCTCACGTACTTCAGCTTAAATCTTTAGTCAAACTAGGGTGATGATGAGCAGTTTGACTTCCAAGTAGAAATAATATTTAAATTCACAAAGGTGAAACGTTTTGGGTGTAGGGAAATCAGGGGGCACAGATACTACTTTAGAATATTTACTGCCACTAACCTTACGGATGTGCACACTGTACAGCCATACAGGTTTATTTTAGGATACCTATTCCCTATGAGAAAGCTGCCTGTACAGGTGCAATATATTTATTAGAAGGTGATGCATAGCAACGGCAAAAGAGCTGACACTGGAGGTCTGCTCTCAGCCCACACTTTACCATTAGGTACAAAAGCCCTCTGCCTGGATGTGTCCCCACGTGCTTCAGCTTGGAAGCTGTGGTTATGAAGGAAACAGGGACTGGAAGATTAGATCTCCCTCTGCTCTAAAACTGAGATAATTTCGTTTATTTCAAGCAAGCTACCTCTACTTCTGCCATCTCAGGATCTGGCTCTTTCAGCATACATTAACAGCCTGGGTTACAGCACTTATTTCTGAGGCACCCCACAAGTAATGAAAAATGTGTTTTTTCTGAATGCATGCACTTCACTGCAGCATTTTTTCAATGACACCTCTATATTTCATACTTCTACTTGCTAGAAAACTAACAGGCAAGCATACCTCCCAGTTCAAACTAAGAGCCATTTCTGTGAGTGTAGTTGTGAATGAGTGGTCTGAGAAAGCCTGAGCAGTGACACAGTAACTGAATGGAGCAGGGAGTCTCATCTGCACCTTTCTTTTTGTCTTGGGCAGGAAAAAAATCCCAGCAATACGTACATGTTTATCTATTTGCTTCCATTTTCTGCCCAGTGAATGCATGCTTTATCTCTGGGCATAATGGCTTGTTCTGGTAGAAGTTCTTTTTGTCTTTCTATGCGGATTTTAATGCAACAGCATAGGTAGAAAATTCACTCTTGAATGAGTTTACAAGGGGAAATTATGTAAAGAGGTTACTAATCAGTCGATGACCTATCCTTTGAGGCAATACAGTAGACCCTGGAATATCCAAAACAAGTCACCCTTATGCATTATTATTATTATTATTACAAGCAACAGGCATGGAGACTTATTCTCTTAACCTGACTGCGAGTGCATTCTTCATCATTCACACAGGTGAGAGAAAGCAAAAGAAGAAAAAATAAAGAACAACAACAACAAAAAAATCATCCTGCAGCACAAAGCAACCCAGACAGCTTACTGGCAACTTGACCCTGAGACGGTTCCAAAAGCCAGTTTCGCAGCCACGAGCGTGGTTAACAATGGTGTCAGTCAGCCAGCCAGCCCCGAAGCTGTCCAAAGAACCAGCCAGATACTGCTGCCGCCCAAGAAAAGAATATATTCTAGACCTGGCTTCTGGATAATATAGCTGTAAGGCACAGGCTCACCACAGCTGTTGACTATGTTGAAGATAAGGAGGGAGATAGAGGGAAGCTGCAGTCCTGACACCAGCAGCCCAGGCTCTCAGCTACCTAATGGTCCAAGACCTTTTGTCTCTCCTCTTTTTTTTTGTATATGCTCTGATATAAAGAATTTGTGCATTTTATGCCTCAAATAGTATACAGCAAGATAAGAAGAAATCTGTGTTATTTTTGATTATTTGATGTTAGACAACTGCTACAGTTTAACTAAATAGGTACTCATGGACTGTACCTTACCACTGATATGTGCCCTGGACTGCTATTAAAATAAACCAGTGTATATTTCCATACAGTGATGTGTGTAATACACATATGCGATCCCTTTAATATCTTTTGCATATGCCATATAATTTCATAATTTATTTTACATTATTTACTTCTAAAACAAAATCCAGGTTTCCTGGGACCTGAGTTTTAATGCCCAACACTGGTAAATGTCAAAGGACAGTAAGAAACGTTATGGTAAAAAGAGTGAATACAAATTCATCCCAGGATGAGATTTAATATGAGAAGTGAAAATTTTATTCTGTTACAGGAGACTAAATCAACTGTTTAAACCCTCTTTTGTGCCTGTACTTTTCTAGCTCAATCTTGTTCCATTTCTGTTAATAAATTCAAATGTTTCCCTCTTACAAACCTCAGTCCTTTCTATCTTCAAAGCTGTGTAAAATGCTAACTAATTAATACATGTGACTTTCCTTTCACATGTGGCAACAAAGCATATGCTGCTTTTTCGATTGGTAAGAGTTAATTTGCAGTGACACAACATATGTGTTTACAGGGTTTCTAATGTTTGTTGTTTGGTTCACTGTGTAATTAGTCCTATTGACAAGGAAGCTTATTCACTGAAAAAGGAGAGGTGAAGCAGTGGCTGGGAGATGGCAATCCTGCCCCATTCTGAGCACCTGGGGTGTTGAAATTGGGTATGAGTTGGAAAAAAAAACAATGCCCCAGACCCAGAAGAAAAACGTGTAGAAGACTCTCAAGCCACAGTAAGTGCCTTTAAAAAGGCAGAGCTTGTCAAGATCCACCTCCAGGACTTCCTGCACGAAGGAGTATCACCAAGGTGTATCAGATACTACAGGGAGGGTAAATTTCAGCAGACTTTTAGGTCTCCTTTTTCAGATCTTTGCATTTAGAGGACTGTATGCTTCTGGGTAGGGTCAGCACAGACAGACTGCAAGATCTCAGTGGCTTGATTCTCATCTTAGAGCAACACCACAAACTCAAAATAGCTTCATTGTAGTCATTAGAGTTGTACTAGGTAAAGCATGGAAATCACATTGGGGTAAATGATGGAACAGTGGAGAATGGAAATGATTAAAACCCCCACCTCTGCTGTTTAAGATTCACCCTGAAAACAGCAAATATAAGATAGCTGTCAATCTAGAGCTTATCTGCCCATGCAAGATTTTACGATACTGCATTTAGCTAATGTGGCTACTGAAAGAAAACCAACTTAACAAAAATAAACCCATGAGGACAGTTTAAAACAATAGATTAAACCACCTGCATTATTTCCTGTGCAATTAAAGGCTACAATTAGCATACAGTAGGAAAAATACCAAAATGGTGATATTATCGCTTATCTGGTTCTCTAGTGAATCAAATTTACAGCCACCCCCGCCACACACAGTATGTTAACTCTTTGCACCGTGGGTATGTACAACTCTGAAATATAAAATTAGTTGCTTTTGAAGGACACTGAGCTCCCTCTGGTGAAGGCATAACAAGTTTATTAAGTAAGCACCACCTCTGGAAGTATAATCCCCTCTGGCTTCTTCCATGGAGTTTATTGGTTCAGTTTTCCTAACCATGAGCATCATTAGGGCAATGCAGTAATTAAGAGTTGTTAGAAAGTGAATTCTCAAACTGCAGATTAGAAAATTAAACTATTTCCTGATTACATATTAATGGAGCACAACAATAGCAGTTGCCATAAGCTTGGAAGGCAACCAAGGGATAAATCTGTGTACTTAATTACCATAAACAATGGCTGCATAGAAATGAAGTTTTATGCACATTCCCTTCTGTAATATGTCTGATATCAGTACACACTTGACAATTCTTGTTCAATTATCTCTATTATTTAATGCGCTGTGAACGGCTCTGTGTAAATAAAATTAACCACCCCAATTACTTTGAATTCATCTAGGGACAACGTAATAAAAAAATGTGAAGAATTCTGTATGCCTATTAATCTAAAACATTACAGAAGCTTTCACCAGATTTTCTTGTCTATATTTATTTTGTCTACACTTATTTTAATGCACTGCTAATTCAATTACATTTACCATCAGTGGTCAATCATCAGCAGCAGAGGGTGGGTTTTTTATTTCATTAATGCTTATACGGTACCACAAACATGCTCATCCATTGGTAAGGTACAGGATCTCGTATGGAAAATATAAATATGCTTTTACTTGAATTTGGGAGCTTGCAGTTAATCAGAAAAAAACAATTAAAACCACTTCATACCCTGTGGTCAGATAACAAAATATCTGATGGCTGTATTCTGTTTTTTTACAAATAGTCGTTTTTGCAGTTAGTGAAGAAACAGTGACTGAAGAAAAGCTAAATTTAGATTAGAAATTTGTAACTAGGCTTCTTTGTTTTTTATTTTAATTGTATTATGTGATAATTCTGTTTTTAATTGCCATTTGGATATCAAGATGATAAACACCTTAAAATAAAACGACAGAAAATTTGCAATAGAGAAAGGCACTGTCAGGAGTAGAGACAAAACTTTTTTATCTACAATAGGTTAGGCACAACATGGGTAAGTACAATCCTGAAGAAAGGAAGATAATCCTACCCCTGACCACTGAGGGTCAAGAAGAATGGAAATGAATGATATTAGATTGTATGATTTCTATACTCAACCATACATCTAATTCCTCTCACCTGAACCTCTGTGCCATGTTTTCTCTAAACACTTGTACCCACTGATTTTTTTTTTTGTGACAGTGTATTTCATATAGTGTGTGTTGCAAAACCCCATCCATATGAGTAGTTCTTACATATATCTAGACAGTGACAGCAAATGTGCCATCAGCTTATTCTACAGAGTTCAAGGCACTGAAGCACTGACTCTCCTCACAGTTTTGTGATGTACCAGTAAACACTGGAACAAGGTGAGATTACATTTTCATTTTAGGAGCAAAGACCAAGGACTGAGGTTATGCCACCAGTGACATAAATTACCGGATATTAATAAAACTGTGACTATTCAGATTCAAATGGAAATCAGCAGCCCAGGGATTTTAATAACTTAGATGTTTTCACACATCTTAGAAGAGTGTTTCTAGTCAAATCATGAGCAGCTGGCGCTGGAAATGCAAAGCTTCAGCCAGTTCCAAACTCTTTGCCTGGCTGACGAACTTTGAAAACATCAGCTCCCCTTTGGCCAAGAGCCAGAATCTTGGCTTCCCCAGCCAAACAGGCTGTTTTGCAGGGCTGGAAAGAGGCAATGCATGTGCAGATGAGGACCTGGACTCTCTTCCTACAGCCCCACTTCCATTAGACACTCTTCCTAACGCAGGCAGGGCAGAAGGAAAGTGGAAGGGCAGCAGCAGTGGAAGTGATACTTCCACAATCCTGGTTGCATCCTAAGGATTGGACTAGAGAGCACTGTGGGGGGACTCCTCTCCTCCTGGTCTATAGCAGAAAGGGAATGGCGCACAGAGAACCGATAAGATCCACTCCTTGAAGCTCCTCATAGCTACTGTTGCCCCTGTAAAGCTAGAGTGCCATTTTCAAACTCTTACTTGCAATCCTAAACTTTCACTAAAGAAACTTTTACTAAAAAGGAAGCACAGAGCCTAACAAAGTCAAACAGTGCCCTGAATTGTAATCTAACCAAGAACATATGCTGTCCATACCTACAGCTGCTTCCCTTTGGGTGAAAGCTATGAACTCTTCCACATTTACCAAAATCTTTACTGTGCACAGTTTAGTAGCTATGTCTTTCTGGTCTTAACCACTAGCCCATAGTAAGGAAATTCCTACCTGTTTTAATGCCTTGATACACAGGAGAGGAGATGAAGTCTATTCCTGTGAAACGAATGTAGCCAGGACAGATATTCAAGCTGCAGCCTGAAACAATCCCTCCTGGCTGAGCAATAAAAAGGACTCTCAAACTCAGAGGATGAAGAGCTGCCAGGTGGCAAAGATTCTCCTCAGCCCAGTTTTGTGCTGGAGGAGGATGAGAAGGAAGAGAGCTTTCTTCCTAGTAATAGTCTAATAAAGAACAGGACCAAGCACAGTGGCGAAGGAAAAGATGGTCCAGTCCCCAGCAGACACAATGGGGATGAGCAGACCACACTCCACCTTCCTCTCGAATTTCATTTCAAGGCAATGACTGAGTCATGATGTGAGTTTCCAGTTGTTTCATTTATCTTGTATGGTTTTGGCACATTTGGAAACAAAACCAAAAATCCCAATACAAAATGTGCTTCTGTGCTGATGGGGACAATGATTCTGCAAACATTTATTAGGACAATCCAGTGTAAGCCCTTACCCATACAGTTGCACCGACACAGCACCCTTCTGCTGTCGAGGAATAAGGTCAGCAGAGAGTCTTACTTGCCTGAGGCTCTCCCCAAGCAGCACAAAATTAAAAACCAGATGTGCTTAGAAGAGAGTGTTCATTATAAAACCAACTCGTTTGTGTTTCTTGTCCTTTATGTTGTGTTTACAGGATCTATCAGCTGTGCTTTCTCATATGGATCTCCTGGTTCCTAAAGCCTGCTTCCTCCTTTTCTCAGGAAAAAACAAGTATCAGAAGACTTTTCAGCACAACTCTGAAAGCTGGCAGCATTTCACATTTCTCATCTTTCTGGTATGTACCAACACCTAGGGCAGTATTTGCAAAATGAGCCCTGCAGGGCTTTTCTAGCTCTCGGGCTGTGATTCCTTTCTTCCTTCAAACTTGGCTTTACAGACCACTTGGTGGTCTGTGGCAAGCTGTCAGGTCATATGGTGTTGACTCATCTTTTTTGTTTCCAGATTTTTCTCTCAGAAAGTCAGACACTTGGGTGAAGCAGCCCAGACCCTTACAGGAGAAGCTGGGACTAAGACGGAGGCATGAGCTGCTTATTTGTCTGTATTAGGAATTATTTCCTAAAGGGAAATATGGAAGAAAACCAAGTGCCATTCTGAGAAAAAGAGCCACTAATAACATGAGCTACAGCAGATCCTCTGAAGCAGCTACAGATGGTACCAGAGAGGAAGAGAGAAACAAGCAGAAGAACCTGAAAGAAAGCTAGGCAGATGAGGAACCAATGGAAGGGGATTGCACATGCAGCACAGAAACAGAGCTGACACAACAGCATCTTAAGGCATAGCAAAAGAAGATGTTCATATTTTTTTTCTACTACTGTATCACATTAACGACTGTAAAAAAACCCAACCAACAACCAAACCCCTTCTAACACTACTTTTCCATGTAAGCAATTGCAGTTGCTGCCAAAGGGATGTTGTCTGACGACAAATGGGATATTGATTGACAGGGGAAGTAGGACATGAGATAGGTTGTCTGTTAAGATGGGAACCATAGTGAGGCAAGTTTGAGAATCCCTGCTTTCAAGGCTATAAAGTTAACTATAGGTAAGAAACTCCACTTTTCACATATTTTCTCCTAAATCGTGCTTTTAAGATGACAACATAAATGGCATCTTTACCAAGGACTTGTCAAATAATTTGTTTTAAGTTAAATTCTGGATGCTCAGGAAATGATCAAGAGTACAAAAGTGAATTTTTTATCATGGCTGCACCGCTTCTCCCCTTATCCCCAGTAAAAGAAGCAGCGGGTATTCATTAGTATTCCTGTTACAACCCTTACTGCTATGCTGTATAAGCCACTCTAGCTGTGTGCTAGACTCCTCATTTTATGCAGACTACTTAAAAGAAACCACCTCAGCGTGTGTATGACACGAGGAATACAGCAAATTTTGTTGTATTTCAAAATACAAGAAATTAAAAAAAATACAAATGTAAGAAATCTTTTCTAAAAATTAAATAAATGACCTAAATCAAACAATAACACAGGAGTTCTAAAACTCCCTAAGTGCTATGCTGATGACTCTGTACATATCTAGAGGCAGTATTTGGAGTTCCTTAAGACTTGTGAAACACTGTACTGGCTCTTTTGTGCTGAACATAAATTACACGTATAACAAAGTACACAAAAAACTGCAGGATAACATACACACATTTTCTCTAGTTAAATAACTAAAGGTCATGTAATGCATTTGGAAAAGTACTTCAAAAGACAATAACGCGTAGAGGTCCTATTAAACGAGAATTCATCCAGGACGGAAATAGTTTCTGAGTTACGTGCTTTTGCAAAGCTATTTTAAAAAAATCAAACCATTTGAGAACATGAGAAAGTAAATACATGTAAAAACCACACTAATGTTTGGACACATACGGCAAGCTCACTTCAAAGTCCTGAACTGCAACCAAAGTCTGGATTTCAAAACATAACACTGGATTCAAATCTACTTTAAAATCAGCTATTTTAGGTAGAGACAGGCTTCAAGTTTATAACTTCACATATACATATAACTTACAAAAACAATTTATCCACAAAGTAATTTAGACCAAGTAACTTTTTTTTCCCAAGGGACAAGAAGAAGAGTTTGTGAACCTATGATATTACTTATTTTTGAAATATCAAAGCACCATTTGTTTCCAACTGATGCACTTAAATCTTTCCATCTCTGATGACCATCAGCACTTAATATCCATCTAACATTCACAGCTGAAGTCAAAATCATCACTCTTGTAACAAGAAATTGCTCACACACTCTAATCCTTTCAATTGCACCTTACAACACCAAGTATTTCAGACTTTTAAAACCTACTCTCCTGAAAATAAATAAATAAAATAATTGTGGAGCATCAGTAACCAGATAGTATTCTCAAATTTCAGTGATCTAGTCAATGGAGCCTTCCCCCGTGTACTGTGCTCTGTTTCACGCAGTACATGGCTTTAGCTGGCCAAATCTCTTTTTTCCCACTGAATCAGTAGAACACTGAAGATCTTACTTTTTTTTCCTCCCCCCCCCCTTTTTTTTTTTTTTTTTTTTTTTTTTTTTTTTTTTTTTTTTTTTTTTTTTTTTTTTTTTTTTT